>APFE030178277.1:84501-151791 GCA_000404065.3 Pinus taeda
AGTACCAGTAAGTCACCCAGATAACCAGATCCACAATAACAGTAAACTAAACCGAGAACACCTTATCAACAAAAAAATCAGTCAACAAAAGATCTTAAGACAGATACACAATTTCCTTTTCTCTGGCCTGCGTCACTATGCACTTCACCTTCTGTGGCACCGCGCACCTCCGCAGTTGCGCCTTCTGTGGCGCCTCTGTGGCGTCTCCGCACTGCACCTTCTGTGGCGTCTCCACACTGTGCCTTCTGTGGCGCCTCCGCACTGCACCTTCTGTGGCGCCTCTGTGGCGTCTCTGCATTGCGCCTTCTGTGGCACCTCTGTGGCGTCTCCGCACTACACCTTCTGTGGCGCCTCTGTGGCGTCTCTTGTGGCGCCTCCGCACTGCGCCTTCTATGGCACCTCTATGGCGTCTCCTGTGGCACCTCCGGACTACACCTTCTGTGGCGCCTTTGTAGCGTCTCCGCACTGCGCCTTCTGTGGCGCCTCTGTGACGTCTCCACACTGCGCCTTCTGTGGCGCCTCTATGGCGTCTCCGCACTACACCTTCTGTGGCGCCTCGGTGGCGTCTCCTGTGGCGCCTCCGCACTGAACCTTCTGTGGCGTCTTCTGTGGCATCTCCGCACTGCGCCTTCTATGGTGCCTCGGTGGCGTCTCCTGTGGCGCCTCAGCACTGCGCCTTCTGTGGCGTCTCCGCACTGCGCCTTCTGTGGCGTCTCCGCACTTCCGCCGCTGCAGTTCTCGAGAGATCACCCTTCATAGATTCGCTTTCCACTTCACTTTAATATAGATCGATCTTTTGAAACAATAACCTAATATTTCAGATCTTAAGATATTCAACCCAAAAACATACCCAAGCCAAATGATCTCCTTTGCTTTATATAGGCAAGCTCTTCCTCAAATCATGGACCAATACCACGGGCTAGAACCATAGGATCAAAAAATGTTGGGCTAATACATGAACCAACCCATGAAAGGGCGTGAACTTTCTCCACATGAAAAACTTTTCTTGCATAAATTCCGTGAACTTCTCCACATGATAATAAACTTTTTCTCGCATAAAATTCCATGACTTTTTCCCACATGAAATAAACTTTTCTCTGCATAAAATTCCGTGAACTTTTCTCCTGCGTACTTCTTAATTCTCATCATATTGAGAGCCATGCCATGGGTGTTTCCATCAAGTACAACATCTGTAACATATAAGCATACCAGAAACATAATGCCAACAGCCCGATGGTGTATGGTTGTGGATGTGCTGTGGTTGGTAAGCCCAACCGCTTCACGACCTCTACCGAGATGAGGTTCTTTTGGCTCCCGCTATCGAAAATGAACTGTAGCGGGGAGCCCTTTTCCCACATCTGGGAGTGGAAGAGACGCTCCTCCTCCTCTCGATCTTCGGATTCATTTCTCTGGATCTTAGCGGTAGCAATAGTGGCATTGGGATCCACATCAATGATCTGCTTCGCTTGTCATTCCCCTTGTCAAGTTCTGACTCAGAGTCAGAACATGCATCTGATTCTGAAACCTTTAGCTCAGCCACCAGTGACTGCTTGGCCCGACACTCACTTATGTTGTGAGTGGAGCTCTTATGGAACTCACACTTTTCCCATGTCCTTTTTCAGCTTCGCAGTGTTTTTCTTTGCTTCCAGCTTTGGCGGGTTGTCTTGGGCTACCCCGCCTTGGCTTTGTCCTTTGTTCTGTGGTTTAGGGGCACCTTTCCCTTGCTTTGGATTCGCAGACCCAAAGTCTCACTTCTTTTGTTTAAGCTTCTACTTGACCTTGACGGCATATCGGTATGCTGTGCCGAGAGAGGAGATGTTCAGGAATTATATTTCTTCCTAGATGTACTTGTGCAGGCAGCCATGGTATTTGAGTATCAAATGCTGCTCCAAATCCTTGATACCCGACATTGTCCGAAGGGTATGGAAAAGATTGGTGAACTCTGGCACGTCTTGGTCCCTTCGTTGCCGCAGCGTGGTCCACTTTATGTATTCATCCTCATAGCTTCCGACAGGGTAGTACTGCTCCTTGATGGCATCCCAGAATGAATTCCAGGTGGGCGTAGCTGAAAATATTGAGCCGACACTTTCATCCTTCTGCTCGCAGTAGGTTTCCCACCAGTCCTTGACATGGGGGGCTGCTTTGAGAAGAGCGAAAACAATCGTTTCCCGACTCGAAAATTCATGAACAGAAAAATAACCCTCTAGCAAATTTAACCATTTGTCTATGGCATTTGTGTCTATCCGACCCTCAAATATGGAGATTTTAAAATTAACTCGTACCTTAAAGGGCGTGGCGTTTCCAGAGTAGCTGCTGGAAGCCGATGCGTCGCTTCTGGGTAGTCGTTGAAGGATCTGGACAAAGTTGTCTATCATTGTGTTCCGTTGTTGCTCGAGGGCTTCTTTGAGCAAGATTTTGATAGGATCTCCTTCCCTCCCATCTTTCTTCTCATCCGCCATGGGAGTCCGTTGGGATTTGCGAGGCTGGTCTTGAAAAGGTCCGACAAGTTCAAGCCCTAACTCCTTATATCCAGACCTCGTTGGGGACATGCAAAGAAAAACAGAGAAAAAGCAGACCGCTCTGATACCACTGATCCGGACTTAAACAGGAATGCAACAAATTACAGAGATAAACATAAACACATATATGTAGTGGAAATAATACTTCATTTCATTAATGTATAATACTGGAATATGCTTACAAATAGTAATGGAAATAAACTAGCTAGGGCAATGGTAGCTTATCTCTGAGAAGAGATGTGGTGGCTACATGCATCTGAACTGTGTTACAATGAGGCTCGAAGGCCTATTTATTGTTGAGAAACAATGGAAAACCTTTGACATTCAAAAACCTAACCCTAGAAGATGAAACGCCAAACTGTGGGCTCTGTTTGGGTAAATCGGTACATCAACTTCCCGTGGTCGTAAGTTGGCATACGATTTCTGTTTGACGTGTACAATAGCTCGTTAGAAAGATCTATCGAGCACTACCACTTTGGGAAGGGAAATATCGGTCCATGGACCCATGTTGCCCCCAGATTTCCAAAAAAACATCGTTTAGGGCCTCAAAACGGCTCTGGAAGTTTAGGACCCGAAAAACTGCTAAAAATAGTAAGTTGTGCTACAATTAAGGAAATTGAAAGTGCTGAGAGAAATAATGGTGGGGGTCCAGGTGGACTTGGCAGGTGGCCACCAAGATCCACCTGGATCACTTAACAAGTAATTATAATTGTCGTACGTAAACAAATATTCTTACTGACATTCATATAACAAAGAGAAACATATAGATTCATGCATCAAAGTAGTATTAAAACATAAACCCAGTATTCAACATGACATAATTGCATGCAATTAACATAAGTAAAATACACAGGTAATTCCAGAATACTTCTCTTTATTGATAATCCAGATTTCCAGTCTGTGCACTCAACTGTGGACTTCTACCCTAGGCCTCTATGCACTCAGCTGCAGAACCCCTTCCTACGCTAAAACTCTTCTCTCTTAGTTCTCATAGACTCATCAACTTACTCAGAACTCTACCAAAACTTATGAACTACCTGATAATCTTCTAAGACTGCCCTTTTATACAATCCCATGGTCCCCGGACGAAGGGCGGATCTCATCAAGCCAACACAAACTATCTAAACTAAGGGCGGAAACCCTTTCTAACTATTTACATCTTCACGCTATGCGACCAAAAGATGCGAAGAATTTACATTCTTTACATAAAACTTGGGCTTTTGGCCCCAAAAATTGGACTCTTAACCCCAAAATTGACCCCAGAGGACCCGTTCCCAACACAAGTGTAAGTGGAAGTGAAATCTCATGTGCAAATTCTCTATGATGTGATATTACTTGAAGGGGTACTAACAAGGGTTTGAAAGGTGTCCAACCAATTGAAACCTCTTCTATTTCCTATGTTTATCCTCCCTCTAATATAATTTTATCTACTAAAGGATAGATGACTAGTTTTTATAAATTCTAGATCTTATCTCTAGATTGAAAAAAAAAATTTGCTCAAAAATATATGCTAAAGAAAGTACTCTGATGTGATTTTGGTATTCTTTATTTGTAAATTGAATGATGTATAGCATAAACAATTTTTTTTCCTATATTAGCCCTCAAGAGTAGCTCAATTAACAAAGTTGTGTTATGTAAAATATGAGATCCAAGGTTCAAATCCCCCTCATTAATTGATTTCCACAAAAGAGGTGTACATACACACCTAGAGGTTATAGTGGTAGTAGTCGAATCAACCTCATGTCATGTTAGTATGAAATTGTCCCAATTTTCGATCCATCTAGCCATGTACAAAAAAAAAAAAAAAAAAAAAAAAAAAAAAACTTATATTTACTATACAAAAGGAAAATTACTACCACAATAACCAAATAAGGAATTTTAACAGAACAAAATGTTACACCTTTATAATCAAAAAAATGTTTTCTTACCTCTTTGAGGGGGAAAACTCCAATTTGAATAAAACTTCAATTGCAAACATATTTTCAAGATATCTTATTAAGTTGCTTCTACTTACCTCCTATTAGCATTCTAGTGAAGGAATTTTCTAGTAGGTGGAAGCTTCTTGTAAGAATTATTATGTTTATTACTTTAACACTACTACATATGTCATATTTGATAAAGATGGCCTCCATACATAGAAATACATAACAACTTATCTATCTACTTAGGGGGTTAGGAAGGTTACAATTATAGAAAAATTCTTCTAATTTAGGTATTCCAAGAGTTAGCCCTCTTTCAACTAGTTAACCTTCACCCAATCTATTTACAAATTTGATTTCCACTATGGCTAGAGATAACCAAACCAAACTCAGCCTACTTTACCTTATATGGTTGTGTTAAATATCATTGATTTAAGAGATCTCATGAATCATCCCCTTTGAAATGACCCTACTTAGCTAAGCATGACAGACAAACTTTCACTTTAATATCCCTAAGCTTGAGGGGCACCTTGGAGAGGGTTCCCCCAACCATTACATGTCATCCATATTCGATGCTCCTAAGAAATGTAATGTATTATTATAATAGGTTTAGGTTGTCCCGGTGCACCCTCACTAGTGTGAATCCCAAGTGATAGGTCAATTAGCCTACAAATATTGATTCCATTATGAAAGTATTCTTCACAGTTTCTCAGCTACTAGTTGACCATAATGTGGGAATTTAGATTCTTTCTAACTTTCATCATCCTATTAATATCCATATCGCTAATTATACCAATGAAGGACATAGATGGCATGGTTTCTCTAAAGTTGAAATTAGTAACCAATTCCTAATATGCTTTTTTCGAAATCCATCATCTTACAAAAGGTATGGGGTTGAACACATCTAAAATGAGAAAGGAATCCATCCAAAATCCCCAACAATACCACCTAATCTGTGCACAATTACACATTTAAAATAAAAATGTAAGACAAATCCATCCAAAATCCCCAACAATATCACCTAACCTATGCACAATTAATGTATGCCTCTCCCTAGTGCTTCTTTCTTTAGGGACATCACATGGTAACGTTAGTATATTATATCTATTTCACAATCTATTAAGACCTTAGATCTATATAAAGATTAAATTATAAACATGAAAGGAAAATGCATATGCATCAATTAAGTTAAACAAATTAAAAAAAACCAATTTTGAATATATTATATTTGGGACAATGATATTAAATTAATATTAAATTTTATAATTTGCTTATACCAATTCAAAATATATATATATATATATATATATAAAACAGCCACTTTTATTTATGAGTAATAAACATGATTACATAAATATATTCTTATAGCATTGGCCCAAAGCTGGTAAATAATTCAACCCTATTAGAGTCAGCATAAAATCCCTCTTATTAAAATCCCTCTTATTAGTTCAAGAGTCTGACATAATTGTTTGTAACATAATTAATGTTGTTTGAAAAAAAAAAGGATAAAATGAGAAGCTAGGATATATAGAATTCCCTCACCCCTCCCATAGAGAGGTGCCCTAAGCAGCTCCATAAAAAAAATCCAAGAAAAAATTGTTTGAATTTCAATTGGGGGAGGAGGATATGCATATCGATCTGAGAAAGGCCGAAGCAATGGCCAGATCGTGAACACCTTGTTCGAATTTGGAAGTGGGTTTTCAAAAATAGCAACACTCCGTTCTAACCATATCCCAACAAATACACAAAGGAAATGCTTTGAGGTTGTCCTAAAGGTTGTGGGAAAACCAAGATTGCTTTGAGGTTGTCCTAAAGGTTGTGGGAAAACCAAGATTGAAGACAGCTGCTTATATTCTCTCTTCCCGGCCGGGTGATAGATAGATTATAAATCCTCCTGATGTCAGCTTCTACAAACTAAATAAATATAAACAAGGAAACTTGTTATTATGTTAAAAGATATATATGATTATAAATCCCATCGAATTATTTAAAAGCATCTCCTTTGTTCAATTGCTGCACATATAACGAGAGACCAATTGCATATAAAAATACACTAAAAATTAATATAAATTTGTGTGAATTTCGAGAGTTGTTTACTGACCCTCACGACAGACCAATCGAGTATAAAAAGTACAAAAGTATAACGAGAGACCAATTGCATATAAAGATGAACTAAAAATTAAGATAATTTTGTGTGAGTTTCGAGAGTTGGTCACTGACCCTTACACAGGCCAATTGAGTATAAAAAGTACAAAAGTTAACATAAATTTATGTTTAATTGCAACACTTTCTGTACTTGTATACTTGTACACATGCGTTGTATCCAGCTCCAAAAGCGATTTGGCCAAAGTTCTTTGTTTTTCCTTTCTAGGATATTGGTTTTTTTATATTATTCTATTCCCACCTGTCTGAATGGTAACATTTACATTTTGCAAACAAATACATTTATCTTATTTATCTTATCGAGTAATAATTCCGGAACCCTTTCCGAGTTAGGGTTGTATTCTGACCTGCCTGAATTGTAATATATCCATTTTCTAAAGTGACAAATTTATTGTATCCATTGATTAATGATTCAGACAAAACCCTTTCAGAGTTAGTATTGTAGAGCACCTGCCCGTGGTGCAATGAATTTTTCTTTAATAATCTCTATAACGCAATCATGAGACGACCCTATGTTCTCAAAGGGAAATGAGTATTATATGATACTCTCCAAATTTAGTGGCAGGCAGACAGAAGATTGAATGGAGATATCAACCCATTCGTATGTTAAACGAGCTTTTCTTACGCATGACTTTGGTTTATATTCCATTGTAAAAATGAGAGTAATGGTGAAATTGCAACTCTTTTTTTCAGTAAGAAAAAATACTGTTTTTATATACGAGAATAAAAAACAGTACATATATTTAACAATTTTATATTGTATATGCATTTTTTTCCACATCTTTTTATCTTGTTCTATGTAACTTTATGTCAACTGTTTCTTAGACATTGCTAATATAACTTCCTATATATAGGATCGAAACACACGAAATTAAAACATAAAAAGAACTGCAACATTTTTAAATATCCCATCCCACTTATATCAAAAGGTATTCAGTATATCATGTCATCTCAAAGTGAAATTGCAACTTTATCAGTTTAAAAGGGCTAAAACTGCGATCTAAGTATTTTCATGGCCTCTAAATAGACTAAGATAATCATATCAAAACGTATTCAGTATATCATATCATCTCAAAGTGAAATTGCAACTTTATCAGTTTAAAATGGCTAAAATTGTGATCTAAGTATTTTCAAGGCCTCTAAATAGAGTAAGATAATCAGGAACATATTAATAAGATTCAACCGTTTTTTCTTTGCCTATTTCACAAATGCCTCACTGGATTAACGACTGTAATAATTTTCTCCGTACTGAGTTGGAAACAGAAGATTGATGGTCTAA
Organism: Pinus taeda; assembly: GCA_000404065.3. NCBI lineage: Eukaryota > Viridiplantae > Streptophyta > Pinopsida > Pinales > Pinaceae > Pinus > Pinus taeda. The sequence continues at coordinate 92,382 of APFE030178277.1, forward strand.
TGCAATAAATTCCAATTATATTGATGATAAAGATTCTATAAAATAACAAGATGGTGGTCCTTACTCAAGTTTTGTATGATCTGACATTAAGCTCCAGCAATGTTATTTGAAGCCTTGGTTTAACCAAGTTATAAATTTGTCTTAAAAATCATGGAAATAATCCATATTACAATGGTTAAACTTTAAAGATTTTAGGTGAGTAGAAATTTTTTATGGTGTTAAATCTATTTCCACTATTAAAAATATAATTCAAAATTACTACAAAATTTTTCATAGAGAAACGTGGAGCTCAGAGAAACGGTGTGTTCCACTTTCATCCGGAAGAGATATTATGTCCAGTATGGTAAAAATGCCATAAAAAAGAACGCCACGGATGTCAAGTTTTCAGTTGGCGGTGTCCGTGAAATTTTACAATCTTCTCTTGAACATGCGGTTATAACTCATTTCAAGAGCCTCTATATGGATCGAGAACATGACTTACTCTCTCAGTGTACATTTATTAGAAATGTTTTCGGTGGACGATAATAATAATAATCTGGGTCGTCCGATCACTAAAAAGGCGCTGATTGAGGCTATGCGCGATAGTGCTAAGGAGAAGAGCCCTAGACCGACAGGACGGTTGGGTAGAAAGTTTTATATCTTTCTTTTATTTGATGATTCCAGGGAATGTTATTCGGAAGTGGGGGTGGAGGAAAACGGGAGTCAGGTTTGGGTGATTTTTTAAATATATATATATTTTATATTTTTTAATTTTTGATACATATATGTCAACAAAAATATGTAGAATGATGAATTAGATATAAAAAACATAAATTGATCATTGAACCATATTACATTAATCATCTAGATTCTAGAAATTATAATCTTCATCAACCATGTGCACAAGTTAATAAAATGCATATTACAACTGCAACATAACATAATGAGTCTAGTGAATCATTATTCATCAAATTCAATTTTAAAGTTTCGACTTCAAGCTTTCAAAATTGAAAATTCAATATATAACATTTATCATCATTGATCACCAAAGTTGTACTTGTAAGCTAAGTTTAGCGGTTAACCAGCACAAGAAGTAATATCTTAAATATTTCTAAGTCCTAACATGAAATGAAATGTTATAAAATGAAACATGAATAATGAAATGAAATGAAACAACTTTAGTTTTTCACGAAGCATCATATTCATAATTCACAATCATTACCAATGAGTTATAATTGCCAACTTCAAACTTCAAATTTTCATTGTCACAGTCATATATTGTTTACAAAAAATATCATTATGATATGAAAGAGTCAAGAGTCAAGAGTCAAGGACACAAGACTCAACAGTTATGAAAACTAATAGAAACTAGAAAAGACAAGTAAATTGTAAATCTACATGTGGCCCTTGCCACGAGAGTCTCGAGGAGTATAAGCAGGTCGTGGTGGTCTTCTAGGAGTCTCTCGCACAGACCGACGACCAGAAGTAGAACCTCCACATGAGGGTGTAGATGGAGGTGGCGAAAGCAAAGTAACAAGACTCGAAACTCGAGCAGTGCTACTGGATGGTGGAGGTGGAGGTGGCATGGGTGCTGCAGCTGCTTCATCTTCATCCCATACAAGTTCCTTTTCCAGTTCTTCAAGATGTACAATGCCATCCTCAAAATTGTCATCCTCTGGGTGATTGTCCCAAATTTTATATGTGTGATCCTCATAAGCCCGATCACAGTAATGACTCAACAACCTCAAGTTGTAGTTCACATAAACCAAGCTTTTTGCTCGGTTTTCATTGAGTCTATTTATTTTCACATTATGTATGTAGCTGTAAGTGCAAAGAACTTTTTTTGCCAATTTTGGCAAAAGTCCATGGCCACCATATGTTTCCCACCATGCGAAAGAATCAAATCTATCTCTGTCGTCCATTGCATGGAAGTTACCATACAAACCAGTGCCACTGAAGTATTTTCCTATTTCAAGGTGCATAGCTGCACATTCCTCCCTCCTCCCTGTCAGGTGTCAACTTTTCCAATGCTTGCAAATATCCACTAGTTACCTCTGCATGTAAATGGGGTTTGGTCCTAATCCCACCCCTTGGTGCAGGTTGGCCCAACCAAGATGTAGAGTAGTATTTTGGCATAAGGATATACACCAAGCAATGTAGTGGAAGATTAAGTTTATTCGACCGTACACACAAAAAATCGTGAATCATTTTGTATAAGTCAGGATCTCTGTTATGAACAATATCTTTTATTTGCCCCAACATGGTATCCATCTGCTCATACACCTCGCCAATCACTGGTTTGTCTGTCTCTGCAAACCGAATCATGTGAAGAATGGGCTTGGTGAAATCCAACACTTGCCTCACACTTGTCCAAAACTGACCATCAAGAGCGGCCTCCTCCACCAATTGAAAACCTTGTCTGTCAGCTGCATTTGTAGCCCCTTCCTTTAATACCTGCCAATGTGGACTTGATACCATGCTAGCCAATGACTCTCTTACCTTCAAAAGGCACCTGAAGGTGAGGTAATAACTACCAAATCTGGTCCTCGCAATCTTCAACAACTCCAATCTCGAGTGATTGCCGAAAAGGCCATGTGTATTACTATGATTTGTAATAAATTTTATTATTTGTTTGCCTTTCTTGTACAAATCACCAATCTATTGGTATTGTGCATTTTTGTTCTTGACAACATCATGCATCAGAGGGTTCAATGTGAGAACCAAACATCCAGACCAAAATATGTTGGGGTATTTATCCTCAATAATTGCTCCCACTGCCTTACAATTAGGAGCATTATCAATGATGACTTGGATAACATTGTATGGCCCAATACGGTTAATTGTTTCAAGTAATGCTTCTGCAATGTTGATGCTGGTCCTGAACTTGTCTGAGTAATCATGTGCAGCTAGAAAGATGGCACCACTAACAGACACAGCAAGAATGCTTATCAATGGCTTACCTTTTACATTTGTCCATCCATCAGATACAATGGACACCCCATGGTTAGTCCAAGAACTTGTCATTCTATTCAAAGAAAGTGATATTTTTTCTTTTTTCATGACCAAGTCCAACGGTTCTTGCCTTGTCATACCCAGGGTTCTTGTATCCTTTAGGGGCATCATTTATGATAGAAACCATTTCGTGCCAATAAGGTGAGCGAAGAACATTGAATGATATCCCACATGCATAGAGAAACCTGTAAACCTTTGAATCCACATCATTCCTACACCCTTCATCAAGGAAATCTGATATGGTTCTACGCCTTAACCCTGATGACTCTGTGCCTCCATATCCACTGCCTTGGGAGGATGCTGAAGGAGTTCTTTGTGATTGTGAGCTTGGTTCAAAGAAACCCCTTGATTTTTTTTATTGTATTAGGCTTCCTCCTCTTCCCTTATGTATTTGTCTCTATCCACCACTGACACTGCTGGACAAGTTTTGATCCCTATTTGTTTGTCTCCATCCCATGGCCTTTTCCTGCAGAGGTGTTTTCTGGCACAGGTGTATGAACCTATGTAATCATTGTTGCAATGGGGGCAATGAAATTTAGTGGTTCCACCCCCTTTCCCTGCTTCAGGCCTATTAACATATTTCCACAATGGAGTTTGGTCTTGTTTAGTTTTTTGAGAGTCATGTTCACCCTCCTCTAGGTCCTCCTCACCAGGGTTTTCATCAAATCCACTTTCTCCAGCTTCTTCATCCCCCTCTTCATTTTGGCCCCTCCGTTTTCTACTCTCCAGCACCATAATAACCATAAAAGGGACCAAGAAGAGCAAAATCCCAATAAATATAGCGAGGTCCATGATATTTGATATTTGTAGGCTATTGAATCTGCAAATTAATTCAATTTATTTAGATTAATTAATTTAATAATTTTAATCTATTAATTTAATTTAGATTCATAATTTTTTTACTAAATATAGTTAATAAACTAAATTAAACTACCTAAATTACTACCTAACTAAATTACTAAGTTACTTACCTCTCTGCAGGCTTGCTCCTCGCTCCTTCGCACTTGCTCCTCGCTTCTCCTCGCTCCTTTTCTCTTGCTCTCCTTGCTCTGGCTCTCATTCAAGTGATAATGAAATGTTTGTTTGCCCCATTGGGCTTTTAAAACATTTTTTTTTTTTTTTAAATTGGAATTTTTTTTCGCGTCCACGGCTTTTTTTCCGCCCGGATCGTTCCCGGCGTCAGTCGCGTCGCTCTTGGAGCGAATATTTAATGCTCAGGAGCGATCACTCCTGAGCATTAAATATTCGCTCCAGGAGCTCCCGAGCGTTAAATATTCGCTCCGGGAGTGACACTCCCGATGTCGCTCCTTAAATTGGCAGGGAGCGCAAATTTTGTTATCAGGAGCGATTTCGGGAACGCGCTCCCGCCTGGAGCTTGATTGGGAGTGGAGCCGGGGGGGGGGAGTGCTCCCCCACAACACTAATTCCAGATCTCTAGGCAAGTGCTAAGGAATCAAGGATAAATGGGTTTATTCCGAGGGCTATCAATGCCACATTTATTGCTCTCATTTTGAAGAACGAAAATTCTCAATTTTTTGCACATGTTAAGTCGATATCCCTTTGCAACTCTGTGTATAAATTGATCTCTAAACTGATAATTCAGAGGATGAAACCTATTCTGACTAAACATATTACTGAGGAGTAGTTCAGGTTTACTCAGGGCAAACATATTCAAGAAGTTCAAGTTTATTGAGGGCAGACATATTCAAGAAGAAATTAGTATTACTTATGAGATTTTTCACTCCATAAAAACTAGGGATCTTAAGTCTTGTCTTCTCAAGGTGGATTTGACCAAGGCATACGGTTGAATTGACTCAGAATTTCTTAAACTGATTTTGATCAAAGTAGGTATGTCCCCATCAAATATTCACTAGATTATGGCTTGCATCAAGACCACAAATTTTGTTGTCATCATCAATGGAATTCCTTCCCTTTTCTTCTCGGCACACAGTGGAATGAGGCATGATTGTGCTCTATCTCCAATGATGTTACTCTTGGTTATTGACAGTCTGAGCATAGAATTTTGAGATGCGAGAGTTCAAGGTATAATTTCTCGACTTAGAGTATCTAGGTTGATTGACATCACACACTTGATGTTCGTAGATGACCTCCTATTTAGAGGACATGCTATCATTTCGTTTATGAATGGACAACAATACATAACATCATTAAATCTTTTGGAGACGCATCAGTACTATGTATGAATGGACTGAAATCTATTATCATACATAATGGAATTGCAAGTAAAAAGATTAAGGACATCAGTTTACTCTTTGGGGTTGGTATTAGACATATTGATGAAGGTATCACATACTCGGGTTTCAACCTGAAGCCAAATAATTATTGCAACAAGAACTGGGATTGGCTGGTAGAGAGGTTCCATAAGAAACTTATTGCAACAAGGATTGGGATTGGCTAGTAGAGAGGTTCGACAAGAAACTAGACTACTGGAAACACAGATGGTTGACTATGGGAGTTAAAATGATCATGTTAAAAGCAGTACTACAAAATATAGCAATATAGTGGATGCACCTTTTTCTACTTCCTAGGGAAGTTATTAAAATGATTTAATCTATCATGGGGCGTTATATTTGGGCCAGGTCATTACTCTTAGGGAAGTTTCATTTGGTAAAATGGTCCCTCATTTCTGGGCTTTTTGAGAAAGGTGGATGGGGTATCACTTATCCTTCTTCTTTCAACATGGCACTGATAATTAAGAATATGTGGAGGGAAGTTTCTGGCAATGGAATATGGTCCCATATCATCAAAGATAAATATATGTTTGAGTTTTCACTACATGGATTGCTGGAGAGGCTAAGAGGAAATTTATTTCATCATATATCTAGAATGTTATGATGAAAAACATACACTGGCTCATGGGGTTTGTTCGATGGGACGTAGGGGATAGATCCAAGACTCAAGATTGGATTGGACACAATTAAAGGTATGGTGGGAAACCATTCATTATCTTTTCAAATCCTTAATTTCCTTCATGATAAAGAGATTATATTCCTAAAACATATTTTCTATCATAATGATCATTGTATTGACCGACAATCATGGATTCGTGATGGGGAGTATGTTTGGGAATGAGAAGTATATATTGCTAATCTAAGAAATGCAGGTATCTACCTTAATGATCAGGAGGACCAAATGACATGGGGGGTAGCCTCAAAAAAGGACATTTATGGTAAAAGGCATATACAATGGAATACGATGGAAAGAGAAGGGGAATTAGTCTCCTACATGGTTTTAGGTTATATGGAAAGGGAAAATACCCAATAAAATCAAATGTTTTTGTTGGTTGCTTATCCCTGACCGATTATTGACTTGCAACAAGCTACATCATAGAGGTAACTCTGGCCCGAGGATATGCCCCCTTTGCAAGAATAGCATTGAAGATAATTTTATTCTATTTTTGCATTGCCCTTATGCGAAAGCACTTTGGGATGGGCTATTTGACATTTTTGACATTGTTCCACTACAACATTATCCATCATTAAGGTATGGTTTCAGGATGTGATTCAAAACACATGATAGATACAAGTTTCTTTCTTTGTATCTTATTTGGTCCATTTGGTGCAGCACGAATGCACTTATATTTGATAATAAATATCTTGCACGAAGGGAGGATGTAGTTAAAACTATTGCATATTTCAAGGAATATGGACCATCCAAGAATAGTAGTAAATCCAAAATTTTCAAACAAAGAGACATTTGGTAAACATATCTAGTGGGATTCTTCGATGGTGCATACTCCAGGAGGAAATGTGGGTGTGGTGTCTACAAAGTTATAGAACCAGGTATATTCTACAACTTTAGGTGGGAAGGGGGTCAAGGCACAAATATCAAAGCAGAGATCATTGCACTATGGGGAGTATTGATCGCTGCAAAATGGTTGGGATTGAAACACATACAGATCTATGGTTATGCAAAGGAAATCATAGATTGGATCAAAGGATATAACATTTTCAATCGTCCTATATTAACCAATTGGATAAAACACATCACGATGGTGGTAAGCACTTATCAACATATCTATTTTGATCACATTTATAGGTAGCGGAATTGGACTCCAGATTTATTATCAAAGAGAGGAATAGATAAGGTACCTGGTAAGTTTTTCCTTTCTACATATGGGAAACCAAGAAAGATTCACCAATCAGAAACATTTGGACAACAAGGAAAAATAACACTACTTTCTTGGCAACATCTAAAACTCAAAAAGAAGGAAACATCAAAAACTAGTAATGATGGAAACATCTCTACAATTGTTTTTTCTAATAATGTAATTGGTTTTTATCTCATATTTGTAATTAGAAATGCACAAGGAGAATGTTTGCATTGTTTATAAAATTCTCATCTCTCCCTCATAATAAGATGATGGTATTGTTTTCCAGAACATTTGTGTTATTCTCTCTTTTCCTGAATCTTTTTAGATCTGCATGTAGATCAATTGGTATCAGAGTAGAAGATCTTGGAATCCATCCACTTGTTCAAAGATTTTTTTTTTTGGGATTTGTGTCTTAACAATTGAACACCCTTCTTAGTGCTCCATCCGTGCTTTAGATTCACATCAAACAATGTCACTTTAGGTCATGCCTTTCAATTCCTTTAGTGGATGAAATCATGTCACCCCGTCGAGAACCCTCAAATGAGGACTCACCAATCCATGATTTAGCCATGGCTATTCAAGAGCTAATTACGCTACAACAACAAAGACACCCTCCTGGACAAACGCAGTTGGATACATGCTTTCAATTTCCCAAATTTTCGGGCCAAATGAATGGAGAAATTGTTGATTCTTGGCTCCATAGTCCCTCTACCTATTTCGAAACATGTCCCATGATGGAAGACGACATGAATCGTCAAATCGCGAGTCTACTGTTGGAGGGCCTGATGCAAACATTGTGGGATAGTCAAATCGAGAATATATCCTTGCTTGTTGAGCTTCAGAGACAAAGACGCGAACAGATCCACGCATATCATGGTGGGACCAACCCACAACTTCACTGTATTAAGTTTAACAATTATATAACAATGCTTTAAGAGATGATTTACTGATTAGTAAATGATTTGAGGTTTAATACATTTGATTAGGCATTAATCATAGGATTTTTCTAGATATGCGTTGGATAGCATTTATGTTGGAATTCAATGATGCGTACCTACCTCGATTACTGTTTTCCTGCTCTTGGTTAACACCAAAACCCTTGGTTCTTCATCGTTTCTTCATTTTACACTTGTGTTTTCGCTGCCCCGAGGGTTTGGACTAGTTTGTGTTGCGACTATATGGGATTTGGCAGTAGGGTCTACGCGCACCCAGCATGGTTTCTGTTGTTTGTTGGCGTTACACCTTCGCTAGTTCTTGTGATTTCATTGCTCGATTACTTGGTCACGGTAAGGAGGTTCTCCTCATCTGTATAAGAGGTTTTCTGTTGTTTCTGTCTGCTCGGTTACTAAACTTGTCCCTGCTCCACTGTTTTCATTTTTTTATGGTTCTTATTACCTTTAGTTAATGGTTGCCTATTCTGTGTTCTGCAGGTCACGGTCACGATGGCCTCCTCAGCTTCGCAGTTATGTTAAGGTAAGTTGTTCCTCCATGATTTTCTTACCCTCCTCGTTTTCCTCTGGCTCTAACAATGTATACTCCTTGGTCTCAGGCTTTCACTATTGGTTGTGGCTCAATGGAGTTTCACTCCTCCCACGCGACTACTCTCCAGGAAAACAATTTTCTTAATTGTGTGTTCAGTTCTCTTCTTCATATGTTATTTCTTGGCTTTACTCTACTTGCATGTGGCTAACAGTCCTTCATTGGCTTGCTTGTGCAGGTGAGGGTTCGTTCACCGATGTGGTTGATGAAATTGTTACGGGATTTGCTCCGGTAGGCTCGTTCTTTGCTACTGTTGTCAATTTGATTTTGTTAGGTGGCCTCTGTCAGTTTACTGGGCAGAGTCCCAATTCTCCTGCATTTGATTTTCCTTATTTTTGTGCGACCCGATTCAATCTTGTATAAGAACCCTCGTTTATATCCTGGGAAATTTGTAATTATGAACCACCTTTTCGGCGATGGCCGACCAAACCCTCACCCTTAGGGTTCTGCTGTTTCATAATATTCTTTTCGTCGTTTTAATGGGTGTCTTAGAATTGTTCAATGTATACAAATATTCTTTGTAATGAAAAAGAATTAACAGAAAATTTTGTTTATATTTTGTTTACCTCTGTCCTGGGGTCATTGCTGAGCGTTTGTATTCTCGTTGTTTTTCAAATTGCCTGTGATGTGATTGGCTTTCATTTGTGGAACTCCGTATGTTTGCTGCCAGACTCCGTGCTAGGAATGCTCGTTTAATTTCTCTGTTCGCTCTCTATTCTATAGAATGGAAACATAATGTAATAGGTAGGAATGCACATTATTTGCTTAGTTTTCTTATTCAATAACTAAGGGAAAAAGTAAATAAATGTTACAACAAACTGTTACAAATGGACTGAGATATTTCAGATGAAAGAAATTACTCTTTGTATTGTATTTCTCTTATCATGTACTGAACCCTTCCAGAATGTATTACATTGATTTTTATGTTATGTTTAAACAGTTACTCAAACTGTTCTCACTCAAACTGTTCTCCATTACCATATAGTTACTCTTTGTAGTTACATAGTCAATGATCATGTTGGGTTTTCTTGTACTATAGGAGTTACAATATTATACTTTTGTTTATGAACAAACATCTGTAAGATGGACTAATAAAATGACAAAACAATGTAACTGTTATGACACTATCCTAATTGTATTGTTCCTAATATTCTGTAACTAATAATAATAAAATAAACTAGTTTCTAGACACTGCTTTATTTATTAAACGTAAATGAAATTAAAAGACTTTGAACCTGTCCTCCTTGGCTGAGACCAACACCCGGTCATGATGCCCTTAGCTGGATTCCCTTGCATCAGGCTCGTGGGGTAAGATAAATTCATGACTCTGGTCCATGAGCTTCTTGACTGAATAACCCGCCTACTCTATCTGTCTAGCGTTAAGCCACGAACTATCCTCAATAGGACAATTCTTCCACTTGACCAGATATTGCAGATACTCTTTCCACCGAGTTCACTTGGCCACTTGAGTGTCGAGGATCCTCTCGATCTCGAGGGGCTGAGCGTAAGGAATTTGTCTCATCCAAGTATCACTTCCTTCCTGTGTCCCGTGTAGGCCATGCAGTACTATCTTCCTCTTGATCAGCAGTGTATGGAAACAGCTTTGCCACATTAAAGATGGGCGAGATGCCTATTCCTGGTGGCAACTGTAATTCATAAGCATTTGCTAAAAAATTCTGGAGAACTTTGCAGGCGCCTATCTTCTTGTACTTCAGCTTGTTATATGCGCCTCTTGGAAAACACTCCTTGCAAAAATGCGCGAGGACTTCATCCCCCACATTAAACTGCACTTCTCTCCATTTCAAATCTGCTCACTACTTATATTTTTGACTACTGTCCTGTAAATTTATTTTCACCTGTTCGTGTAAATCATTCATAACTTTAGCGAAATATTCCCCATTATCACTCTGTCTTTCCTGCTGTCTTAGATCTCATAACTCATGCACTCCACGAGGATGCATGCCATATAAGATCTGAAAAGGATTGTAAGTCATGCTGCGATTGGGCAAGTTTTTGTAAGCGAACTCTACCTGGGCAAGTACTTGATCCCACATTCGCGAATTTTCACCGATCAAACTTCGTAGCAAGTTCCCCAGACTCCTATTTACCACCTCTATTTTCCCATCGATCTGCGAGTGATAAGCAAAGCTGAAACTTAATTGCATATCCATCTTCTTCCACAAGGTGCGCCAAAAGTGCCCCATAAATTTCATGTTCCTATTAGAGAGAATGGACTTAGGTAGACTGTGTAGCCTGATAATCTCTATAAAGAACAAGTGGGCCACATGAGTGGCATCACTGATTTTTTTGCAAGGGATGAAATGCGCCATCTTTGAAAATTGGTTTACTACTACCACCACCGAATCATAACTCCGCTGTGTCCTTGGTAGACCCAAGACGAAGTCCAAGCTGGCTGAGTCCCACGGTCTACTTGGAATGGGCAATGGCATGTAGAGTCCCATATTTTGACCATGTCCTTTTTCCAACTGACACACTTTACATCTGGTCACAAATCTCTGCACATCCCTTTGCATTTTTGGCCAATAATAAAAATGGTTGAGCTGCTCTAATGTTTTTTCTATGCCGAAATGTCCGGCTAGACCTCTAGTGTGCTTCTCCCAAATGATATTCTCTCTCATTGAGCAATCAGGAATGCATAACTGTCCCCCTCTAAACAATAACTTCTCCTGCAAATTATAGTCTAACCACAGAATATTGTTTCTCAGTAAAGGATTTTGATAGGCTTCATAAACCTCTTTGAAATCCATGTCGGTCTGATACAAGTCTTTCAAATGCTCAAAGCCCAACACTTGTATCGTACTCTCCTGCAAGAGCAAGGCTCTTCTGCTCAATGCATCTACAACCTTGTTGGCCTGCCCCCTGATGTGTTTCAACAGAAAGGTGAAACTCTGCAAATGTTCAACCCACTTAACATGCTTGTGATTCAACTTGTGCTACTACATCACATATTGCAGTGTAGAATTATCCAAAAATAAAACAAAATGATTCCCCAGCAGATAGTGTCTCCAATGCTTCAGTGCTTGGACGACAACATAGAATTCCTTGTTGTAGGATGAATACTTATGCATGCTTTGATTCAACTTTTCATTGAAAAACACAACAGGTTTGTCTTCTTCACTAAGTATAGCTCCAATGGCCATACTGCTTGCATCACAACGAACTTGAAAAATCTTTTTAAAACCTGGCAATCTCAGGATCGGCCTTTCTGTGATCTTCTTCTTCAGTAGCTGAAAACTCCTTTCTACTGCCTCAGTCTAACGAAAAGGCTGACTTGCCTTCTTTATAGTGTCCAACATAGGTGCGCAGATTTCACTAAAATTTCTTATAAATTTACAGTAAAAACTTGCTAGCCCATGAAAACTACCTAACTCAAATAGACTTTTTGGGGATGGCCAATTGACAATTGCTGCAATCTTCTCTGGGTCCATCTTCAACTCGTTTTCTACAATCACGAAATCCAGATAAACCAATTCTTTTTGTTGGAAAGTGCATTTTTTCAGATTTATCAACAGTTTATTCTGCTGCAATTTTTCAGCACACTTCGGACATGTTGAAAGTGTTCCTCCCTCGTCTTGCTGAAAATTAATATATCATCCAGGTACACTATTATGAACTTTCCAATGAAATCTTTCAGCATTTCGTTCATCAGTCGCACAAAGTTACTGGGCACATTACTTAGTCTGAATGGCATTACCAGCCACTCATATAGTCCTTCATTGGTTTTGAAGGTTGTCTTACACTCATCCCCTTCGCGGATTCGAATCTGATGATACCCACTCTTTAAATCAATCTTTGAAAAATATGTTGCCCCGCTCATGCAGTTCATCATGTCGTCCATCCGTGGCAGTGGAAATCTATACTTGATGGTAATCTTGTTGATGGCCCTTGAATCTATGCACATTCACTATTCGCCTCCTTTCTTGGGAGCGAGAACTGTTGGAACTGCGCAGGGGCTCAAACTCTCCCTTATCAACCCTTTATCTAGAAATTCCTGGTCTTGTTTTCTGATCTCCTCATTGTCTTTGGGGCTCATCCAATACGTTGCCTTGTTTGGTAGACTTGCTTCGGGTATAAAGTCAATATGATGACTTATACTTCTCTTGGGAAGCAATTTATCTGGTAAGTCGTCCACTATTATATCGTTGAATTCTTGCACCATTTGCTAAATTTCTGCAGGCAAATCTGACACCTCTGTGTGTAACAATACCGTCTTTTCACTTCTAACAACAGCATAGTTCACTTCACTATCTTCAATCTGACTCAAAAACTACTTTCCACCCATTAGTAACACTCTCGTCCCGCTTGTTTCCGTTGTCTCTTCTTCCTTGATGGGCACAAGTGTGTGCTTGATCCCATCTTTGACAAACTTATAACAGTTTGTCTTCCCATCATGCACTACCTTCCTGTCATACTGCCATGTCCTTCCTAGCAGTATATGACATACATCCATCGACATTATATCAAAAATAACCTTATCCTTATATCTGCCAATATGGAACTCAACTTCGCACTATTCATCCACCAACAACTGATGGCCTTTTTGTAGCCATGACACCCTGTAAGGAGTGGGGTGCATCAACTGCTTCAACCCCAACTTCTCTACCATTCTCATGGCAACTATATTATCTCTGCTCCCACTATCGATAATCAGCTTACAACATTTTTTGTGTGACTTACAAACTGTCCGAAACAATGCTTTCCTTTGACTTTGTTCAACTGTTTCTTTGGCTGGTTTCAACAACACTTTGTTTAAAACTAAGGCTTCCCCTATTTTCGGCACATTTTCTGCTTCTTGGGGGGGTGTCTCTGCTTCCTTTGGCTGTGTGACATATGCACCTCTCTGTCTAGCCTGTTCTGCTTCAACACACTCAAACGATCAGTGCCCCCACTTGTGGCACCTGTAGCACTGATAGTTAGTTCCTCTGCCTCGGCCATTTCGTCTTCCTCGCTGATATGGCCTACCACCTCTGGCGCTGTCACCTTTTTCTGTTGTCCCAAAAGTTTTGGAACTGCTCGCTTCTTCACTATTGTTGGAAGTTTGCCCTCTGCCATAAGACTATCCTTTTCCTCTGCCGGTTCCTTGTCCTCTCCTAGCATTTTGTTTTTTGGTGATCTTCTCCTCTGCCTTCATAGCACTTTGGTATGCTTCTTCTATGTTTTTTGGGGAAAGAATGTTGATTTCATCTAATATTTCTAATCTCAAACCATTTACATACCTTGCTGTTTTCTCTAGGGTGTCCTCTGTATAACCAGCTCTTAAATTTACACGGTAGAATTCTTCCATGTACTCTCTTATTGTCATCCCTTTCTATTTCAAATTCTGCACTTGCCGATGCAGTGCAATCTGGTAATCCTTGGGCAAAAATCTTCCTTTCAACTTGGCCACAATCCTGGGCCATTTCTTTATTGGAAACTTGTTCATCCTTCTTCTCTCTGCTTGAACACTATCCCACCACAGGGTTGTGTGTCCCTTCAGCTTTGTCACAACAAACTTAACTCTCCAATCTTCACTGACCTCTTCAAACTCAAAATATTTGTCCAGTTCGCGGATCTAGTCCAACAGAACTTCTGTGGACAAGATGCCATCATAATTTGGAATTTCTAATTTAGGCTTGCTACTTGCCAATAGGACTGACCTCAACAATCTCATTTCTGGCCCTTCTTCATCCAATCCATCTATTGTCACTGAAACTTCTTCATCGCTGTCATCTCCTACCTCTAGATCCCTTCTCCTTCCTGCTTCAACTGCCGTCAAACGAGCAGTAAGGATCCTGATTTCCTCCCGCAATCATTCATCTATTGCTCGCCGAGCACCTCTTCCACGTCCTCGTCTTCCAACTTCCATTTCTCGGGAAAACTCTAAATCCTGCTCTGATACCACTATGATGGGACCAATCCGCAGCTTCACTTTATTAAGTTTAACAATGATATAACAATGCTTTAAGCGATGATTGACTGATTAGTAAATGATTTGAGGTTTAATACATTTGATTGGCACTAATCATAGGATTGTTCTGGATATGCATTGGATAGCATTTATGTCAGAATTCAATGATGCGTAACCGCCTTAGTTACTGTTTTCCCACTCTTGGTTAATGCCAAAACCCTTGGTTCTTCATCATTTCTTCATTTTACACATGTGTTTTCACTACGTTGAGGGTTTGGACTAGTTTGTGCTACAACTGTATGGGATTTGGCAGCAAGGTCTGCGTGTGCCCAGCTATGGTTTTTGTTGTTTGTTGGCATTACACCTTCGCTAGTTCTTGTGATTTCATTGCTCGGTTTCTTGGGCACGGTAAGGAGGTTCTCCTCGTCTGTATAAGAGGGTTGCTGTTGTTTCTGTCTTCTCGGTTACTAAACTTGTCCTTGCTCCACTATTTTCATTTCGTTATGGTTCTTCTGGTTATTACCCTTGGTTAATGGTTGCCTGTTCTCCGTTCTACAAGTCACGGTCACGGTGGTCTCCTTAGCTTCACAGTTCTGTTAAGGTAAGTTGTTCCTCCATGATTTGCTTACCCTCTTCATTTTCCTCTGGCTCTAACAATGTCTGCTCCTTGGTCTCAGGGTTTCACCGTTGACTGTGGCTCAATGGGGTTTCACTCCTCCCACGCGACTACTCTCTAGGTAGAACAATTTTCTTAACTGTGCATTCAGTTCTCTTCTTCGTATGTTATTTCTTGGCTTTACTCTACTTGCATGTGGCTAACAATCCTCCATTGGCTTTCTTGTATAGGTGAGGGTTCATTCACCAGCGTGGTCGATGAAATTGCTATGGGCTTTGCTCCGATAGGCTCGTTCTCTACTATTGTTGTTAATTTGTTTTTGTTAGGTGACCTCTATTAGTTTACTGGGCAGAGTCCTAGTTCTCCTCCATTTGATTTTACTTATTGTTGTGCGACCCGGTTCAATCTTGTATAAGAACCCTTGTTTATTTCCTGGGCAATTTGTAATTATGAACCACCTTTTGGACAATGGTCGACCAAATCCTCACCCTTAGGGTTCTACTATTTCTTAATATTCTTTCTCCCATTTTAATGGGTGTCTTAGAACTGTTGAGTGTATACAAATATTTTTTGTAATGAAAAAGAATTAACAAAAATTTTTGTTTATATTTCGTTTACACCTGTCCTAGGGTCGTTTCTCAGTGTTTGCATTCTCTTTCTTTTTCAAACTGCCCTTGATGTGATTGGCTTTCATTTGGGGAACTCCGTAGGTTTGCTGCTAGACTCCGTGATGGGAATGCTCATTTAATTTCTCTGTTCACTCTCTGTTCTATAGAAAGGAAACATAATGTAATAGGTAGGAATGCACAGTGTTTGCTTAGTTTTCTTTTTCAATGACTAAGGGAAAAAGTAAATAAATGTTACAACACACTGTTATAGATGGACTCAGATATTTAGGATGAAAGAAATTACTCTTTGTATTATATTTCTCTTCTCATGTACTGAACCCCTCCAAAATGTATTACATTGATTTTTATGTTGCATTTAAAGAGTTACTCAAACTGTTCTCAGTTACGATACAATTTCTCTTTGTAGTTACATAGTCGATGATCATGTTGGGTTTTCTTGTACTGTAGGAGTTACAATATTATACTTATGTCTATGAACAGACAACTGTAAGATGGATTAAGAAAATGACAAAACAATGTAATTGTTATGACACTATCCTAACTGTACTGTCCCTAATATTCTGTAACTAATAATAATAAAATAAACTAGTTTCCAGACACTGTTTTATTCATTAAACATAAATAAAATTAAAAGACTTTGAACTTGTCCTCCTTGGCTGAGACCAACACCCGGCCACTATGCCCTTAGCTGGATGCTCCTGCATCATATCACATCTTGGGATGACTTTTGCCAGGAATTAAGATCACAATTTTACTCCCCAAGATATCTCCAGAATCTCCTTGCCAAATGGTTACAACTCCAACAACTATCGAATCAATTAGTTCAAGCATACATTGACGTCTTCTACAAATTGTGCATTCAACTCCATATCTCTGATCGAGAAGAGGTATTAATTATTAAATTTAATTATGGTCTACTAATGTTTTATTTTCGATAAGTCGAGTTGTTTGGTATTACTTCCTTGGACAAGGCCTTTATTTCGGCCTTGGCTATAGAACGTAAAGTGGCTCCTCAAACCAAAAATGGTCTATCTCCTCCTAGTCCATCTAATGTGTCCCCTAATTTATCCTGTTGGTGTACATTTCATAAGACCAACTCACATGCTTCAACAGACTGTTGTGTACTTCAAAATATTCACCCCAACAAGACTCTTTTTACAGAGATAGAGAAACCAAATTCCTCTACCTCACTTGTAGTTGTTTCTCTTGACAATCCTACCAAGGTAGACCTCTTTCTCATCCTCATGATTTCTAATGAAGCTAGAACCTCTGTTGCACCTCTATCTAACCATAATTGTCAAATCGAACATGAGTTGGTGGCTCTTATCCTCGACAATGGGAGTCAAAAGCATCTTGTGGCACAAGACTTAGTTCACTTCCTTAGCTTTCCCACCACTTCACACCCCAACCCATAACAACTAGGTTGGGTTCAAAAGGAAGTCCCTCGTCTTACTGTCTCCCAATGTTGTCGTCACCTTTAATATTGGTCCTTTTCGAGACACTGTGGTATGTGATGTTTCTCCTCTCGATTGTGCTGATTTGTTACTAGGCATTCGATACCAACGAGCCCGAGATGTTGTTTATCATGCTAAAGATCACAAATATCACTTGCAAGATGAGGGCCACACCTATGTACTCACATCCTCGACCCTCACATCAATCCAACCTCTTACTGGCAAAGATGCCATTAAGAAAGTCAATATAAACCAGATACATTCCTTTGTGTTTGCTTGTCTCTATCAAGATAGAAAACAACACCAACCCAATACCCCCTGCCATGGCTCCGCTACAGCCAAAATTTACAAATATCTTCACCAAACCCATGGTGTTGCATCCCCAAATCTTTATTGAACACCAAATCAATCTTATTCCAAGTGCTTCCTTATCCACCGCCCAATCCTTTTGCCTGGATGGGAAACCATCTATTGGACATGATTCATCGAAGAAACATGTCGTTGTCAAAGGTCAGACTAGACACAAAAATATGCAGGTTGTAAAAATATATGCAATGTCCAATGGTGGTAATAATAGGGTTCAAAGAAAGACGTAAATGGTAGCAATGGATGAAAGCTCAAGTTCAAATTCTAGTCACAAGATTGCCACAGAAGCTGCGGCAAAGCCATTGTCAGCAAATTTTGGGCAGTTTGTGGATTTTATATTCAACAGTAGTAAAACAACTAAAATATGGCAGTCAATGAAGGGCCCTGTTATAAAAAATTTGACTGGCTGTGTTGTGGAAGATTATGTGTTAGACAAGAAACATTTTGCTTGTTCTCATATTCATGCTACTTTCTATGCAGGAATAATCTCAACAACTCACCGCTCATCGCTTCTGATGGGAAAGCATGTAACTAGTTCTGATGTTTCACCTGGGAAACTCTCACTGAGCAGGATGACACCAGTTAGGCGTGACAATGTGGCTCCCAAGTTATCATATCTTGTTGGTCGAAAGAGACACACACCAGTGCATACCCAATGGCTGACAATAGAACCATTGAAGCACAATTTCCCTCCTTTGGTGGAGGAAGTCGAGACGCTTCCCCCTCTAAATAGGGAGGAATTGGGCAACCAAGAAAGGCTTACAAATTAGAAACATTCGGACAACAATGAAAAAACACACAACTTTCTTGGCAACATCTAAAACTCAAAAAGAAGAAAATATAAAAAAACTAGTAAAGATGGAAACATCTCTATAGTTGTTTTATCTTATAATGTAATTGATTTTATGTCATATATTTTTGTAATTAAAAATGTATAAGGAGAAAGTTGGCATTGTTTATAAAATTCTCATCTCTCCCTCATAATAAGATGATGGTATTGTTTTCCAGAACATACATCTCCGTTATTCTCTCTTTTTCTGAGTCTTTTTGTAGATCAACCTATGAACAAAGAAAAATGAAAAATGTTTGCAAAATTAACTTTTATTAAAGCTAGGAGGTATGATGGTATGTATTTTTTGGACAATGTAAGTAACATCAAAATATTTGACTAAAGAGATATGTTGTGTCAATTTGTTAAGGGAAATATATTTTTGTTTTTTGGACCATAGATAAAAGATCATAGGTTATAGATTATACTAGAAAAATAAGAGATATGGTAGTAAGAGATAAAAGATATGGTAGTAGCAATAGTACTATAAGGTAAATGAAAATATCTTTTTGCAGACAGATTGAAATTCTACGAAAATTATACTACGAGTTTTATTAATATAAATCAAAGCGTTTTTTTCCTCAGAGAAAATTTTGATGAAAAGCAGACTATTCTAGAATATGATTTTTCTTTATCATTCCTCAATATGATCAATGTCATCCCAAGACCCATAACGCTGAATGCTGGTGAAACTGTTATCTTATTCATCCATGTTCCACATCACATCAGAATAACGACTCAAGTCCTCGCTGTCTGAAAACGCCTCAGGGGAATCTACCATATAGGAAGAAGAAGGCGGTATTCTGCCATATTTAGTGGCATCATCAGCAGAGAACTCAGAAGAATATAATAGACTCGAGAGAGAACCCACTGAAAAATTGTATTATAAGCTGTTCTCAAACAACTGGTTGTCTTATCCTTTGAAATAGTCCAACA
Source organism: Pinus taeda (assembly GCA_000404065.3). Taxonomy (NCBI): domain Eukaryota; kingdom Viridiplantae; phylum Streptophyta; class Pinopsida; order Pinales; family Pinaceae; genus Pinus; species Pinus taeda. Next base: position 111,764 of record APFE030178277.1, read on the forward strand.
AAGCTGCACCCAGTTGCCTATCTTCACTGACTTGAGGAAGACCTTGAACTTCTCCTTTCACTCCATGCTCATAGTTTCCTTCAGTAAACAAAATCACTTGATCTTGTATGTAACTGTATCTCCTCAGTAATTTTTCTTGGGAAGTTATTTGAAGGCTCAGGCGCAATGAATAGGTCAGAGGGTCTTTGAGATGATGTTGTGACACAATAAGAAACCGTTGAACATTCAATATTTACCCAATTGACTGCGTCCATGCCCCTGCTGCCACTCTCAGCTAGCGCATTCTTTTTTTTCTCGATACGAGTTCTGCAGTAGTTCTTGATTTCGTTATCTGTCCTTCCTGTTAAACTATGTGCAATGCCAGACCACCTGACCATTTGAATTCGCCTATATTTCAAAAACCATATAATCTGAATACCAAAGACCTACATTTACATCACATTTTATGAGTATATACCTATTACCGAAATGGTTGCGGAGTTCAATAATCAAACGCTCCTCTTCATGAGTGATCTTGATACGTTTGAGATTAGGCTGGAGATAATTAAACCATCTCAGCCTGTAGCTCTTGCGAGTTCTATTGAGACCTGCACAGTTGATAAATTTCTGGTTTTCCTTCAACATGTTAAAAAAAAGGGGCAACTGCAAAAATAATTGATGTCTTTGCTTCCTCTAATTGGTCATTATTTTACCTGAAAACATTTGGTCAAAACCTTTAGAAACAAATTGTTATCCGCTGCATAATAAGCACCAACGAAATTGTCAAAATCCCCCCCTACAGAAGGAAATATTGTTGGAGATAATTACTTAGATGTTAGCGGTGGAAGAGACGAAAAAAATAACGAAGTTGTTTTTTATCTTACAGTGATTGACAACAAAGTTTAAGCAACATCTGAGTTAGGTACGAGTAGATGCAGAAAATAAATCAGACACAAGGACTTATTGAAGAATACTACTAAAGTTAGATATGCAGAAGTTTGGAGTAAAAGGAAGAAAAAGTTTATACAATATAGAGCCTAGAACAAACTGCACCTTACTAGTATGCAAAAGTAAAACAACTTTCTGACTTGATCTGTAACCTACACAACAATCATTAATGGTTGTAATTAAGAGGAGTGTTGGAGATAATTATTCTAGTTACGGTTACTCAACCTGCAATTACTCCTAGTTATAGTTACTCAGCTTGCAATTTCAGATAATTTACATATAATCTAAATTAAGAAGTGCTAGTCATGCTAGAATTATAATCTAGAAAGTGTCTATCATGCATGTGAATCAATAACGCAATTTATCTGCAAATATCAGTTTGCGTTATTGTGTTGTTTCCTCCTCTGTCCATTTATCTACTTATACTTACTCAGAGACCTCTAATCATACATACCCGTTGCTTTCGCGAGAAAGCTCCAGCGCCCTTCCCCGTGTAAACTTATATACCTAATCAGCTCCATGTCCTCTTCTAAAGTCGAGGGACCTCTCCTCGTATGGGTTTCCCCATGATCTTCATCAGAAGAAGCTACCCACAGTTTTGTTGTCCATTAATTTAGCCTGTAGATGGTGTTTGAAACAACGAATATATCTATATTATGATAGGCTCCAGTGCCTCCTTCCTTCTCCTATTGTGTCATATTTGTAAATCCTTCAATCCTATCCCAAGTTGTTCTTAAGGGGGGATGTTAGGATATTCTGACACATATAGATCACAAATCAATACACCAGTATTTTGACGTTGTTAAAACCCTCAGAGAGGGAAACAGTCCACGGCCTGCGCCAACGTGGCTACTACAGGCAATTTATTAATAAAAGAATGAAAATTTACATAAGCTTCTCTCATGCATGGTTAACCTAAAAATGACCCTCCATGCACTTTAAATAGAATTCATGGACCAATCGGGTGTCAAGCCACGGATCAAGTGTCGGTAATACCGAGAAGAGAATGAACCGTCAGATCACTACATATTGTGACCGTTGGATTGTAAGTTACAAAATGTACAACGGTAAAGAAACACACTTTACCTAACTCTATACCTAACTCTATACTAGACCAAGTTGAACTTAACTATTTCCTATGTGTCGGAATATCCTAACATTAGGTTTTAATTAAAAAATACAATTTTTGGAATTATATTTATGTGTAGTAACTTAAAATAGGTTTGCAAGGGTGGAAACATCATGAATCATCTATTTTTTCTCAGCCAAAGCTCAATCATGTGATTAAATCCATGCAAAGACAAGTCACAGGAAAAGTGTGTTACAAAAACATATCTTCACTATATCTCTTAAATAGTGTACCCTATTTTCCATGAAATTTTTACAAGCAATGCATGGGGGACAGATGAATAAACTTTGTTAATTTCAGCCCAAAATGCTTCATAGTTTTTGAGAAATAAGATACTATCACCTACAACCATTTTGTGATTTTCTTGACATTCGTTAATCGTGTTTGGCTCAAAATTGTTGTTGAGATGAATTATGATGGGATTAGATTCATGTAAAAATTTCAGCTCCATTGGAATCACCATTTGGTAGATATTCAAAAAACACAACCACTGCATAAAGGAGGTAGGGGAGACTCTTCATTTTAGATAGGTTCACTTCAAAATCGGGTTCTGACCTAAGGGAGATGAATTTTGAAAATGTGAAACATAATTTTTTCAAAATATAGATAAATTACAAAAATCTCTCTCCATTTGTGAAAAAAAATTATGGGTTTGAAATTACATGTGTCACTTTGAGACCTAGTTTTCACAATTTTTCCATGCCAAATTTGTTGACAAAGTTTCAGAGTTTTTGAAATTTGGCTTGTTGGACGTCCAACTTGGCATAATAGATACCAAAATGATTTGAATGATTAAGTTTGAAGATTTTTGTACCAATTAGAAGATTTTCTCTTTAGTTACCGTATTGTTTATTAGTCAAAAACCAAACCCTATATAGTATGATATGGGAAAATTTTCCAAATATTTTATTCCTAAAGCATTGTAACCTCTTCCTATCTTGAAGAAAAGGGTTGATTTCGACCCCCTTTGACATAGGAACATAATATGGTATATAATCCATCAATATGAATGTAAAAAGGACTTCTGTTGGTCAGATTAAAGATAAACATACTTTTGTGCACTGTATTTTTTGAAAAGTTTTCCAGTGAATGAATGAAAGACAAAAGGTGATCTGCAGGAATTCCTCCATCACATTTTGAAGATGTGTGCTTTTTCTATTCTTGTAATTTTATCTTATGTGTTTGAATGTCTTGAATGTACATCTTCTTTCTTGGAAAAACCAGATGTTTATCTCAAAATTCTTCCTAATGGTACTCTGATTTAATTTTAACAAGTGATCTATGTTTTCCTCTTAAAGAAACATTTAGAATTTATCTGTAGTTTGGACGCTCTATGTGTTTTCTTCCATATTGCATACACTCACACTCCTACAAAAATTTAAATTGATCTCATCACCAAGATGTCCTACCTTGCCCCTGTGCAGATAGCCATGTCTCTCTACATCATCTCGCTCGACAAAAATAAATTTGACATGACTCCATGCCCAATGGATATGTCTCCTTTCTCATAAATAGACCTTTTAAAAAAAAACTTTTTTAACACTATACCTTGCCTAATATCAGATCCGTTAAGAAATCTAAGTGACAAGCCCTCTCCCAGGCTTGACGGGCTAGATTCTAGCCTAAATGTGGTTTGTAGAACTGCTAGCGGCCAAGGTTGAGTTATTTTGAGTTATAATTAATTGAATTCAGTTAAACTAGGCACAATCGACAGAGAAATTAGTGGGAGATCTAGTAGAGAGGTGTAACGTACAATAATGGCATGTAATGAGCACTACTTAAACAATAAATTGAAGATGCACTCATTATTAACTCATGCATGTCAAATGAGAGAAAGACCCAATTGAGATTAGAGTTGAGGGACAATGTAATATCAATTGTAAAATCATCTAAATTAAATTGATTGTGCATGCAATCAAAAGAAGGCGTATTGATGGATTGCACAGTTATGCATGAGGGATTTCCCAATTAAATATAGGTTGATTCCTTAAGAAAATACGCAAGGAAATACGGTCTTGGCAGACAATAAATTTAACTCAGTATTGGCTGGAGCTTCTTTTTGAAGTAGTGCGATAGATTTTGATAGTGAAAAGTTTCCTCGGGCTTGAGAAAATAATTGTAATCTTCTCATATATCATAATTAATGAAATATAGAGATAGAAGGGGTTTTAGCAATGGTTTTCCCTAGAAAATTATTGTGTTATGTGTGATTGAATTCTTCCCTTTTTTGCTTCATGATTTCATTGATGAATTATTGTTTCCATTAATGCATAGAGTAGATCCAAGTTAATTGTTTTAGCATATTACAATTTGCAGTTTGAATCTACAAGGAATTTTCACGTGGAATCCGACCTGAAATCACTATAGAAGAGGAAAATATGAATTTGTATTTTGCAGGAGAAATCAAATTTGGAGCATCATACTTCAGAGCTAGCAAGATGTCATTCTTCGGATTGAGGCTCAAATATTACCTTAAGGGATGTTCAAACTATATTTCTTGGAAGGACAGGATGGAGGCAGTGTTGGGAGAGAATGATCTTAAGGAATTCATATACAATGATATTCCTATGCTTCCAACAACTGATTCTCAAGATCTGGCAGAATGGAGAAAGTGTGTGGAAAAGGCGAGAAGGATTTCCTATAAGGATTTCGAGATCATGTTGTCTTGAACCTCCATGGTAAGGAAACTCCATTTTCAATGTGGAAGGCCTTAATGGACCCGTTTCAAAATAGCAGTGACCATAGGAAGCTGGCATTGAATAACAAGCTTGGAAAGATCAAGATGGAGAAGGGAGATATAATACCGAAGTAATTGACAATGTTCACCCAATGTCGGTATAGGCTTCTAAGTGTCAGTGTTACAGTTGTTGAAGATGATCTGGTGAGCCTAACACTTCTAGCACTTCCCAAGAGCTCAAACAACTACCAAGAATGAGTTAATGGGAGGTAGAAGCTACAATAATGGGAGCGATTGTGGTCCAACTTGGTACAAGAAGTGATCCAAAGGAACACCAGAGATGGATCCTCATCTGTGCATGATGATGATAATAACTTTGCCTTAGTTGGAAAGATGAAGAAAGGGAAGGGGAAGTCATTACATTCCAAATCATATTCTCATCAAGGTAGCAAGAAGAAGTACATGTTGAAGATTAAATACTTTCAATGTGACAAGTTCAGACACTATCCCACAAAGTGTCTGCACAAGAACGGATGTAAGAAGCCCTAAGGAGGAGTAGCAGGTGAAGCTCTTCTTTCAGAATTCAAACTAGATTTCACCCTCATCGCTTGCATGGTGACATCGATGATGGGTAGTGTGTGGTACCTAGATAGTGGAGTCTCATTCCATATGACCAACAATAAAGAGTTCTTCAGTGACTTAGACGAGAAGGACCTCCATATGCACACTGAGATGGGAGATTATGGGAGGTGTACTGCAACTAACATCGGTATTGTTACCTTTAAGAGGGAGTCTAGTTCTCCTCTAACATTAAAATATGTCATGTAGGCTTCAAGTTTGAAGAAGAACTTGGTTTCAGTTTCCATGTTGGAGGACTATGGCTACAATGTGATATTTAGTAAGGGAATGGATTTCCTTCATTACATAGCCTCAAGACAAGTGAATTGGATCGGGTTTCAGGTGAAGGGCCTCTACAAATTGGATGTATAATATTGTCCTGCTTTGAGCACAAAATCAGAGAAAGTCCATACCAGATATATCAGTGAGTTGTGGCATAGAGGATTGGGTCACTTGCACCATGGAGTTTTGAAGATCATGCAGAAAATTTCTACATGACCTCCCAAGGGTACACTAGAGAAGAGAGACACATGCAAAGGGTGTACATTGAGGAAGTACACCAAAGCTTCCTTTCATGATAAAGATAGGTGAGCGCAAGCGATCCCTGAACGAGTTCACTCATATATGTGTAGATTGTTATCGATAGCCTCCACGACCAAGAACAGGTATTATGTATTATTTGTTGATTATGTTTCTCGTAAGTCTTGGATTCTCTTCATGTATAAGAAAGATCAAATGTTTTCTAAATTTGTGAATTTAAAGCACTTGTTGAGAAATATATTGGCGATAAAATTAAATCTCTAAGAAGTGATAACGGTGGAAAATATGTGTCAAATGAATTCATGAAATTTTGTGAATCAGAAGGAATTCGATGAGATTTAATAGAACCTTATAACCCACAACAAAATAGGGTGACTGGAAGGAAGAACATAAGTATTGTGGGAGCGGCAAGGGTGATGTTACATGATAAGGGACTACCTTTCCACTTGTGGGTTGAAGCATGCAACACAACCGTTTATTTGTAGAACATAATCCATCATTTAGTTATCGCGATAAGTAGACCAGAAGAAGATTTTTTAGGTAAGATATGGGATGTCGTATCGTTCATGATCTTTGGTTCAAGAATCTACTGTCATGTTACCAAGGATGAGAGGAAAACGCTAAAGCCAACACCTTAGTTGGGCATATTTGTGGGTTACAGTGATACACCTCACAACTATTGGTTGTGCCTGCCATCCAACGGGATGAAAATGGTTCGTAGATATGTGAAGATTGATGAAGGTAAGGCAATCAGATGTTCCTTTGAGAGGGAGATTTAGTTACATGTAGATGAGGAGCTTTTATCTCCAAAGGAGGAACCTCAAGATGATGTCGATTAGCCACAAGTAGAGGAGTAGAGAGTGGATGAACCCACGCATGCAGAGACGTCTAGAGATGGAAAGAAGAGCACCAAAGATGTTAACCTATTGATATATGATGCCAGAGAGAATGTGGGAGCACCCAGATCATAGTCCATGAAGAGGACGTCGCTAGATTGGTAGACTAGCTACATGGCTCTGATGAGAAAGAGTGTAGAGGTTGAGCCATCCATTCGAGGAAGCAGTGTAGATACCAGTATGAATTATGTCATGGTTGAGGAGTATGACTCCATTATTAGAAAATGTATTTAGGAAGTGGTGCCAAGACTAACAAACAATTCAGTGTTGAGTTGTAGATGGCTTTACAAGGTAAAGGAAGAAGAAGATGGGAGTGTGGAGAAACACAAGGCTAGATTTGTGGCCAGAGGGTTGTCTCAGGTGGAGGCAATTTATTATAAGGAGACCTTAGCTCCAGTACCAAGGCACTCTTCAATCAAATATGTTCTATCACTTTTATCATAGATGGGATAGAAGATACAGTAGATTTATGTGAAGACAATATTCCTCAACCGTATGAATGAGGAAGAGGTGTATATTAAGTAGCTGGAAGGATTAGAGACCTTCAACAGAGAGTCACATATGTCTAGACTGAAGCGAGCATTGTATGGAGTAAAGTAAGTAGCCTGTGCTTGGTACACAAGGATTGAGATCTATTTCTGTGGGTTCAGCTTCACCAAAAGTGAATCGTATGTGAACCTTTATGATATTTTGGTTGAAGATAAATTTTTTAATATAATATTATCTGTCGATGATTTTATTCTAACAAGTGATGAGACACTGATAAAATATTGAAAAGAGGATCTTGCAAGAGAAATTCACTTGACGGACCTGGGGATCATACATTACTTTCTTGGTATGGAAGTATGGCAAGGAGATGAGGAATTGTTTGTCTCTCAGGGAAAGTATGCCAATGAGATACTAATTAAGTTCCACATCGAGAGAAACGAACCCATGGAGAATCATCTAGTAGGTAACTGGAGGAAGGAAGATGCTACATCAACTAAAGTAGTAGAGGCTACTATTTATAGACAACTTGTGGGTTCACTTATGTATTTCATGAACACATGACCGAAAATGTGTTTTACAGCTAGAAAAATTAGTCAAGGCATGGTTAAGCCAACCAAACTGTATTGGAAGGAAACTAAACATGTGTTGAGATACCTTAGAGGCACCGCTCAGTTTGGTATATGTTACAGACAGACTGACGGAGTGAAGCTTCAAGCCTTAAAAGATACAGATTGGGTAGGGATTCCATCTGAGGGGAAGAGCACATCAGGTGAATCCTTAATATTGGGTCAGCAACTGTTTCGGAAAAATACATTACCTAGAATCGGTTTAGTAGAAGCAAAGTGCATGGCTGCTAGTCAAGCAGTTTGTGAGGCTATCTAGATGAGGAAGATCCTTGTTGGGTTATTTTGTCAGCAGATGGATCCTACAATGATTTATAGTGACAACCAGAGTTGTATCAAACTCTCTATGTTGGGTCCCTATAATACTATTGATTACCCCATTACTATTGTCGTTATACCCATTATTAATATTTTTGTGCCCCTATTGTCCCCATATTGTTATTATTGTGCCCCATAGAATCCCTCTATTGTTATTTTTGTGGCTTTATCTTATCATTGTTAGGTCGGTTGGGTTATATTGTGACTCCTTAGACTCCTATATATAGAAAGGAGGTTTTGTCATTTGAATCATCCAAGCATTGTTCATTTAGGTAATGTAAAGGAGGCTCCCCCCTCAAAGAGGCTGAATTCTAAGGTGTTGATCTATCTTTTCTATCTTTTCTTGAGCTTGTTTCATAACATTTGGTATCAGAGCTTTGGATTCTAGGGTTTCGCTAGTCCAAACAGGTCATCGTGGCATTTTCGCTATAACTTTTGTTCTGCGACGTTTTAGAAGTTGAAAAACAAACCCATTTGAGAAGACATCGAGCTAAATCTGGGTCCGAATTTTAGAGCTTTTTGCACTATATTTGCGGGGATATGATCTGAGGAAGTTGGTCCTTTTGCAGACTCCTGAATTACATTCCAAGCAGGTGACCTGGGGAAAATAGTCATAACTTTTTCTTTGAGCATTGGATTGAAATTTCATAAGAAGTTATAGAAAGAGGACGAACTTTAGTTTCTTCTATATATTTTTTCAGAGCTAAAGGTCGAAACAGTGACTCGTGGCATGTCGTACAAGTTTTCTCTACTAAACTAGTCTATAATGAAGTCATTGTGGAAGATTTTTCATAACTCTTCCCAGGATAATCCAATGTGGATCAGACTGGTGGCATTGGAAAGGGGACACAGCGGGCTACCACAAGTCGTAATTTCAGAACTAGATGTTCTGAAAGTACAGAGATACATCAGAGGCAATATCAAGCTCCTACAAAGAAAAAAAGTTGTGTAGATTCTTTTAAATTTTTGCTTAAGATTGGTTTGAAAATTTATTTTGAAGGAATTCAAAGGGTTAGTAGAGCATTATGATCGGTAACTGATGCCCCATGGAAAGAAAATGAAAACACCTAGTAAGGAACCTGAAAGCTCTAGAATGACTCATGAAGAAGAGGAAGAAATGCTACATGATATATCAAAATTACAAGACAAAGTGCAAAAAATGTCAGCCTCACAAAAGCTAACAAAAGCTAAGATAAATGGCATGGAATCTAAGATAAAGGGTGTGGAAGCTAAGATGAATGGCATGGAAGATAAGATTTACGTTTGGAAGACATATTTGAAGACAGACATGGACGATTGGAAGACAGATTTGAAGACAAACATGGACGAATTGAAGATAAATATGACTAAGATGCTACAGGAAATGGTCACTAAGGGTGAAAGGGTGGTAAAGGAAACTCATGATGAGAACAAAAGAAATGTTAATCATGATTCCATAGACTCTAATATGGGATCGAAGACCCATCATATTCCAAAAATCGATATGAGGAAGTTTGATGGCAAGGATCCCGCAACATGGATATTACAGATGGAGCAATTTTTCGATCTCAATAATGTGCAGAACACACAAAAGGTACGTATGGCAACTTTATATTTGGAACCAAATCAGTTTGTATGGTATCAATGGCTTTGCTCTCGTAAACAATTTATCACTTGGGCAATTTTTATGGAAGAATTGATGGCACATTATGAGGATACACAAAGCAACACTTTTTTTAGCCAATTGATAAGTCTCAAACAAAAGGGTTCAATAATGGAGCACATTGAGGAGTTCCAAAAATTGAACATAAGGGTAAAAGATATTCCAGAGGAGCATAGGATTGATGTGTTCATAGGGTCTTTAAAGGATAATATCCAACATGATGTTCGCCTTTGGGAACCTGATTCATTAGAGAAGGTATTCAGGTTAGCAAGAAAGATGGAAAGCAAAATTACGGTAACCAGGAAGCATACCACTCACAACTATAAAGACGAAAGTGTTGTTGCCCCTAGTCTTCCACAACCTATAAGGTTGACACCACAACAATTGGAAGAAAAAATAGCAAAAGGGCTTTGTGGCAGTTGTGATAGCAAATACACTAAAGGTCATAAGTGTGCTGAGAAGAAATTATTCTACATAGATTGTGAAGAAGAAGAAGAAAAGGAGTAATAAAGGTCAAAAGAAGAGGATATACTACAAGAACAAATCCTAGATAAAGAAGAAATGAATCTGACCATATCTTGTAATGCATTGGTTGGAATTACCACTCCTCAAACCATCAAGATAGAAGGACAAATCAAGAAGAAAAAGGTAATAGTGTTTGATTGATTCAGGAAGCACCCATAATTTTATTCATTGTAAGGTAGCAAAAGAATTGAATTGCTTCCTATATCCAGCACCAGAGTGTCAAGTGATGACTGCAAATTGAGGAAGAATAAATTGCTCTGGAAAGTGCCATAATATCAAGCTATCCATGGGAGAATATGTATTGACAACCCCAATTCCTTCCATTCCAATGGGAGGTGCTGATGTTGTACTAGGAGTCCAATGGCTACAATCCCTGGGTACAATAGCTTTTAATTTTCATGAACCTTTCATCAAATTTTCTACGGAAGGAAAGGAAGTTGAATTAAGGGGTATTGCAGGGAAACCAGGAAAGATAACAGCTCTAATGTTATGACAAAGCTTCTAAAAAAGGAGCAAGGAGGTGTAATTGCACAATTATGTTCGTTACATGTTTCCACATCAGAATCATCTATTTCTCCAGATCTCCAAAAAGTCCTGGACAATCATTCCAAGGTTTTTGAGACTCCCAAAGGTCTCCCACCTATTCGTGATCATGATCATGCTATTCATCTGATTCCAGGAAGTGTTCCTCCAAACATCAGGCCATACAGATATCCATATGTCCAAAAAAGTGAAATTGAACGTATGGTTGCAGAAATGCTAGAGGCTGGTATAATTCAACCGAGTCAAAGTTCTTTCTTAGCTCCAGTAGTATTGGTGCACAAGAAGGATGGATCATGGCGTATGTGTCCAGATTATAGGGAGCTCAACAAGCTCACTATTAAAGATAAGTTCCCCATTCCTGTCATTGATGAATTACTGGATGAATTGCATGGATCAATTTACTTCACCAAGTTGGATCTTCGTTCGGTATATCATCAAATCAGAATGAAGATTGAAGACATTCCAAAAACGGCATTTAGAACTCATGAGGGTCATTATGAATTTTTGGTCATGCCTTTTGGCCTTACCAATGCACCTTCAACATTTCAAGGTTTGATGAATTCAATTTTCAACCCATTCCTTAGAAAATTTGTGTTAGTATTTTTTGATGATATACTAATCTACAACAAGTCTTGGAAGGATCATGTTGAACATGTTGACAGGGTGCTACAACTATTGGAGGAGAAACAATTATATGCAAAAAGATCCAAATGTTTCTTTGGAGTCGAAGAGGTGGAATATCTGGGTCATATTGTATCTCATGAAGGAGTTAAGGTAGACCCTAGCAAAATTAAAGCCATTAAGGAATGGAAAATCCCCACATGCATAAAGCATCTACGAGGATTTCTCGAGTTGACATGGTATTATCGCAAGTTTGTTAAGAATTATGGGAGAGTAGCAGTGCCTCTAACAATATTATTGAAGAAAGATGCATTTTCATGGACTCTGGAAACAACAAAGGCCTTCGAACATCTTAAAAAGGCAATGTGCCAAGCACCGGTTTGAACTACACTAGACATCACAAAACCTTTATTGTGGAATGTGATGCTTCAGGAAATGGAATTGATGTTGTTCTAATGCAATATTAAAGACCCATTGCTTTTGAAAGTCGTCCAACCAAGGGAAAGTTTTTACAGAACGCTATTTATGAGAAGGAAATGTTGGCAACACTCCATACACTTATGAAATGGCGACCCTACCTAATGGGAAGACACTTCAAGGTAAAAACATTTCATGATAGCCTTAAAGACTTTTTAGAACAAAGATTATCCTCTGAAGAGCAACAAAAGTGGATGACAAAGATGTTTGGTTATGACTCTGAAATCATCTACAAAAAGGGGAAGCAAAATGTGGCGGCAGATGCACTCTCAAGAAAGGATGAGGATGTGGAAGCATTGTTGTGCGCCATTTCTATTATCCAACCAGGATAAACAAAGCAAGGGAGGAATGGAAGAATGATGAAGAAGTATGGGCACTTATTCGAAAGTTACAACAAGATTCCAGTACGTTTGATACATTTAGTTGGAAAAATGATTCATTATGGTACAAAGATCGCTTATACCTCTGTAAGAATTCCCAGCTGAAACAAAATATTCTGATGGAATTGCACACTTCTCCCTTAGGAGGGCACTCAGGATTTTTAAAAAATTACCACAGGGTTAAGAAGGAATCTTTTTGGGATGGCCTTAAATCGGATATTCAAATGTTTGTGGCAAAATGTTTGGTTTGCCAACAAAATAAAGTTGAAACAATTAAGACACCGAGTCTATTAGAACCTTTATCCATTCCAAGCCAACGTTTGGAGGAGGATTCAATGGATTTTATCACAAGTTTACCCAAGTCTGAGGGAAAGAGTTTTATCATGGTGGTAGTTGACAGACTTACCAAATACGCACACTTTTGTGCATTATCACATCCATTTAAAGCCAGTACAATTTCTAATGCAGTTATGGAAACAATTCAAAAGCTACATGGAAACCCAAAGATTATTGTAAGTCATAGAGATCCCATTTTCACTGGAAATTTTTGGACAAAATTATTTTCTTATCTTGCTACTCAGTTAGCTCATAGCTCATCTCATCATCCTCAATCTAATGGGCAAACTGAGATAGTAAAAAAATATTTGGAAGGATAGCTTCATTGCTTTGTATCTGATTAACAAACACAATGGGTCAAATGGTTGCCTCTGGCGGAATGGTGGTATAACACTTCCTTCCATACAGCAACAAAAATGACCCCATTTATGGCACTTTATGGGTATCATGTACCATCCATCACATCATATTTAAGAGAAAATTCTAAGGTTGAGGCAGTGGAACATCACATCGAACATCAACAAAAAGTCCTCCAACTCTTAAAGGATAACCTCGTGTTGGCACATAATAGAATGAAACAACAGGCAGATCAACATCGCAACGAAAGAATTTTTGATGTAGGTGATTGGGTATTCGTACAGCTACAACCATATAAGAAAATGTCCCTCAAGCAAGCTATGAAGGATAATAAATTATCACCAAAGTATTATGGTCCATATAAGGTGTTGCAAAAGATTGGTAGTATGGCATACAAATTGGAGCTTTCTGCATCCTCTAGATTGCACCCAGTTTTCCATGTTTCATGTTTAAAGAAGGTTATAGGCGACAAGCTCCCAGTTCAAACAATATTGCCAGAAATTGATGAGGAAGGAAAAATTATTTTGGAACCAGAAGCAGTCACAGAAACAAGAACTCGACAGCTACGTAATCGATCAATTTCAGAGTATCTTGTCAAGTGTAAGAACTTATCGACTAAAGATTCCACATGGGAGGATGAGAATTTTATATAGAAGTATCCAGAATTACTCAAGTGTTGAGGACAACAATTTTTTGAAGTAGAGGAGCATGTTGGCTCCCTATAATACTAGTGATTACCCCATTACTATTGTAGTTATACCCTTTAATAATATTGTTGTGCCCCTATTGTCCCCATATTGTTATTACTGTGCCCCATAGAATCCCTCTATTTTTATTTTTGTGGCTTATATATTATTATTGTTAGGTCGGCTGGGTTATATTGTGACTCCTTAGACTCCTATATATAGAAAGGAGGTTTTGTCATTTGAATCATCCAAGAATTGTTCATTTATGTAATGTAAAGGAGGTTTCCCCCTCGAAGAGGCTGAATTCTAAGGTGTTGATCTATCTTTTCTATCTTTTCTTGAGCCGGTTTCATAACACTCTAAGAATCCATTTTTTCATGATCGATCGAAGCATATTGACATTCAGTATTACCACCTATGAGATTGCATGAAAAGGAGAATCATGTTGCTGGAATACATTCCTACAGAGGAGTAGGATGCAAATATTTTGACAAAGGCATTGTCAAGATGCAAATTTGAATTTCATAGAGGCAGGATCGTGGTAGAAGATAATATTTTCTTATTGGGAGGGCATTGAAAAATGCAACTAGAAAATCATAATTTAATTTTTTCCTTGAATTAAATTAGGAATCAAATTCTAATTCTAATTATCATAGGAACTGGTAATCATTAAATAAGTTAATTTGACTTAGTTTCCTCAATTAATTCAAGCTGGGAGTCCATCTAGAGTCATGTAGAGTGGTTCCTAAATTTTAGGGGCCCAAGTTGAGCTCTTTTGAGTCGTAATTATTTAGTTTAGTTTAATTGACTTAAATGTAGTTAAAATAGTTCCGATTGATTGAGGAATTAGTGGGTGATCTAGTAATGTGGTGTAACCTGTAGTAGTGGGGTGTAACCAACATTTCTCAACCAATAAACTGATGGTTCACTCATAATTAACTCATGCATGTATGATCAGAGAAAGCCCTAGTTGAGATTGGAGTTCAGGGACAATTTACTATTAGTTGTAAAATCATCTAAATTAAACCGACGGGACATGCAATCAGAGGAAGGCGTATTGATGGATTGCACAGTTATGGATGATTTCCCAATTAAATACAAGCTAGTTCCCTAGGAAATGGCACAACGAAATATGACCTTGGAATGCCACAAATTTGGCTAAGTCTTGGCTAGAGCTTATTTGTGAAGCAGTGAGATAGATTGTGATAACGTAAAGTTTTCTTAAGCTTGAGAAAAGCGTTGTAATCTTCTTATATTTTATGATTAATGAAATATATAGATAGAAGGGGTTTTTAGTTGTGGCTTTCCCCATAATGATTGTGTTAGGTGTGATTGAATTGTTACTTTTTTTGCTTAATGATTTCATTAGCCAATTGTTGTTTCTGCTGATGAGTAGAGTAGATTTAAGTCAATTATTTTAGCATATTACAATTTGCATCTTGAATCTACAAGGAATTTCTAAAGTTAAGGGTTGTGGATGTTAAAGCGTGATGGGTTGATGGCATACTTGCGAATAATATTTTGAACATGTGCGTTAGAGTAAGTGTTGGGTGATGAAACAGATTCCAACAATGAAGTAAATAGTCATCATTACACTACTTTAAATTATAACTTCATATTGAATGAAAAAGTTGCTCTATTTTTAGAAATGAAATGTTTTCCAAATTTTAGGACAATATATTCAATAGTCAACTTTACACTACCTTCTATTATAACCTCATATTGAATGAAATATTTCCTCAATTTTTAGAAGTGAAAATGTTTTCCAAATTTTAGGTTGGTTCTCTTGATCATTATACATATTTCATAGGCATTCACATGTAACATTTTCTCCATCCACTTTTGCTCAATTAAATCTATGCCATAGGCATTTAATTCCATGCCATGACATTGAAATTGTTGTAGAACTTATCCAAGATTTCATTTAAGATAATAAGTTTTTCATGGTACCAGACATGCATGAGCATGATCAACCATATTTTTGAAATTAAATATTAGAATATGATACTTAGATTAAATATGAATACAAAAATAAATAAATAAAAATAAACATTTTCCAAGAAATTAAATTTACTGTATAAAATTTTAATATAATTATTGTTAAAACAAATAAATTTCAAGAATAAAATTAAAATATAAATATCTTCAAAGATATTAGATTTAATCGTGAATTTTTTTACTATTGGGAAAAGTCTAGTTCTGAGGAGGATCACTTTAAAGGTTTGGGAACATCTTGATGTAGTGTTTGGACATGTTATACTAACAGTCTTGTGATCTGAGCACATAGAAGTGGATTAAAGGCCACTTTTCATTCTTTTCAAAAGAATTGTCAAATCCTACTATAGTTATTGGATTTCTAAGGCTCCATTTTGCAAGGTGGCCAAGCTTATAAAGTAGTGTATTAGGATAGGTGACACCAAAATCTAGCCATGTTAAGGGTTGGTGTGGCCTATATTGAGTGCAATTCATTGATGTTTTTGATGGGTTAGATGCCTCAGGTCAAAGATTATTAGACCAGAAGTGAATCCGACAAGTCACAAACATGTCAACAAATTAAAAATAAAAGAACATGAAAAAAAATTAAAAATAAATACATTTTACATGCATATTCATTTAACTATAGGATTGGTTTTGTAAGTCAAATATTGACATATAAAAAAAAAAAAAAATTGTCGTTAGACATGAAGCCAAAGGCATATTAAGCTATGTCTCTCATACTGATTATTGATTGACACATTTAAAGAAAAAGTGGGATGAGTTCTAAAGTTCCACATTGTAATTGATTTCTTTTAAAGACATTGATTTAAGGGAATTTTGATAGGTTTGGCAGTGGAAATGCATTGCCGCAAATACTAAGATTGGATATATTTAGAAACATTGATGGGTCAATAATCATATTGATGGTAAAAAATGGTGAAAGGTGAAAAAATTTTAATGATGTTAAAGTACAAGCATGTTTTCTCCAATTATACATCTCTCATAGCCATATGATGAATTAGACAATCGATACATGCTCAACCTATTTGAAGGTTATCTAGGAGCGTTGGCCTATCTCATAGTGATAAGTAGATCCTCTCATAAGATTCCATGTGCCTTAATGATGTCACGATGATGCCAAAAGCCAAAGGATTCTTAAGCGCCCAGGAGCAAGTGATGGGGTATGGCCATTTTGGTTTTCAAATATTAGACCCAAAATCCAAGGTGAAGGGAAAGGTCATGATTTCGATGGTTGGATCAGAATTGAGCCTCCATATTTTATGACTCATTCACTGACCTGTTAATTATATGTTTAAGTCATCAAATTCAAGTATACGTACACATGCCATGGATGAGGATGGCGGTGAACTTGTCAAAGTATAATGGAAATAATAACATGTTATGTTATCACTAGTTCTAAGTTGATGGGTTCAAGTTTATTAATTTCGAGTTTGGTCACAAATAGAAGAGATGAGATGTTGAGCTTCACTTTTTATTATCCATGTATAAATATTGTGATCATTTTTTATTGCAGGTTGATTGGTCAATTTCCATCGTGCTTCAGACTGAGGTCAAGCTTGACTATTGTTTGAGTTCCATTACGTTTTAGACTAAGGTATAGCATTACTTTTGATCAAGTTGCATTGTGTTTTGGAATGAGGCCAAGCATCACTATTGATAAAGTTACATTGTCTTTTACTCCATTATGTTTTGTTTGAAGGAATGAGGTTAAGCTTTATTTTTTGTGGAGTTCCACTCTCATTTGGATTGAGACTAAGCGCTAGTATTGATTGAGTTCATTTTTTTGGAATGTGTTCGAGCTTCACTGTTGGTTGAAGGACTAAGGCCGACCCTCACTATTGGTGGAGTTCCATCATGTTTTGTTTCATTTTGTCTTAATTGAAGAACCTAGGGTATTCCTCATTATTGGTCGATTCCACTTTGTTTTTAAGGATCATGGTCGAGCCATTGTTGATCAAGTTACAAAGTGTTTTGTTTCAAGGAATGAGGTCAAACCTAATTCTTGAGTTCCATTGCTATTTTAATTGAAGGGTTGTGATTAAGTAAACTAATTCCACAATGGTTTGACAAGGATCACAAGGCTGAGACTAATTCATTTGATATGGAGCCTCAGACCAATATTTATAGTCTAGTTTATTATTTAACAAGGACCTTGAGGATAAGAGTCATGTGCTTGAGTAGGAATCCAAGGCCAAGACTCATTTAAATAACCAGGAGGTCAAGGCTAATATTTATAGTCGATTTGATTAGTTTACATGGATCCCAAGGATGAGACTCATTTTTTTGAACATGAGCTTGAAGGAAATATGTATTGTTTGTTTGATCACAGGCCCAAGGTCAATACATGATTTTTGCTTGATTGGTCGACCAGGTGCCCAAGGATAGGTTTTAGGAACCCAAGGTCGACTTTTGTTGTACTTTTACAAAAATCCAAAGGCTGAGAATTATTCATTTTACTAGGAGCTTGATGCTAAGGCTTATGGTTAATATGATCAGTTTCGAAGAAGACCAAGGTCATGATCCACGATGTGTCAAATTTCCATGAACAAGATATGCATGCAAGCCTCAATAATTTATATATATAGATTCAAGGTTGAGTGACATTTTTATATCATTGATAGAGATTGTATGATTCATATCATGGCATATATCCATTAGAGCTTTTGGTTCACAAAATGTCGCTTTGTTTTGGACATTCATTAGTCATGGGGTAAAACCCCAATCCTCTTGGTTAAATTATAATATTTTCAATTTGGGTTGATGTTGTAATAAGAAATGACACAGAGAATAACTGGTAAGGGGTTTGTATTACATAGCTGATGTCATGAATTAAAACCAAAATAATCGTTAGGTTAGAAAATTAATTTTTTATTCGCACCTGTAATTTAAAATTTGTAAAATGATCAAGGAGTAGACATTGCATATTTTGTAGAGTTGTTGATTGATATTGGCTATTTTATAGAATTGAACCTGAAAGGGTAATTAAACATAACATTTAATTTTATTTTTGGTTTTGTGTGGTTTTTTGGGTTTATGGGATCATTAATAAAACAAATTAGATTCCAAAAGAGCCACGATGATTAGGGATCAATAGTGAACACTTATGAAGGCATGAAAACTATGATGATGAATTTTTGATGAGAAGATTCAATGTTATATGTTTTGGAAACTTATGACTAGGTTGCAGGTGGTTTTTAATACATTGAAGTAAGACGTTATGAGAAAGGTTTAAAGTGGCTAGATTGATGAACATGTTCAAATAGATATCTGATAAGGAATGGACGTTTGTTGACGGTAGTATGATAACAACAATTTTTTTAATTGAATATGTATTTTTATTACAGAGAAGGTGGATCCAATATGAAATATCTTGAAAAGTGGTCCATGTGAAGTGGAAGAAGGAGGTGGGTTCCTCTATTGGGGTTGGCGTCGCAATCAGGTTAGAGAGTACAAAAAGTCACATATTACATATCTATCACGTAGGTGCCTCAATGAGGTAGATTCATAGAGAAATTAAAAACTTTCTCATCTCTAAGGTTGGTGCCATAATTTGGTTTTAGCATATAGTGAGTGGTTTCTTCCATATTTCTGAGGCTGGTAGCTTAATCATGTTGTAGCATATTGTAGGTAGTTTCTTTCATATGATAGGGTTAGGGGTCTCATGCAGGTCAGAGCCTGGAAATATATGTAATGAATTAAAGAAGAAGAAGAATAAATATTTTTCATTTTCTGCAATATGGGTTTCAACATAAAATCTTATGTCCCCTTATGTACATGTGCTGGCTTAGTGTTGTATTATTGATGTGATGGTAGATTCATGATTCTTTGTTCTATTTATTGATATAATGCAAATGGTTATGACTCTCCACTAAATGGCTTCTCATTTATGAAAAATTGTGAAATGGTAGAATTAACCTCACATTGAATCTCTTCCGCCCTTCTCAATGTGATGTTTGGTCTAATAACACGGACTTAAAGAAACCCTAAAATAGTCGTATGTAGACCTTGATGAATTTCCTTCCTTAGGTTGTTATTTTATAAATACATGTGATTTCCTTTTTAATTATTTAAATTAAGTGTTCCTAAGATCATAGATTTTACCCTCCCACCTCCTACATTAATAGTTCTTAACGTATATCTCAGGACCTCAAAAAATGTCAGCACGTTGGTTGGAAACAAATTTCAAAGATATTTAGCAATTCTAATGTTTTTTATAGCATCGCTATTATTTACAAGTATTAACTTATTTGCATCCTACATCTCACAAAACAAATTCTAAAAACGAACCTTCTATACTAATTATGTTCCAAAATTTATAACTACCATAAGATAATAAAGAATTTATTAAGAAAATCTAGTCTAGAATATTTTCCTATCTCCCTTGAAGAATCTATAATACAAGGGGGGTCATTGGTAATTTAAAGAGAATAACCCAATTCACATTAGGGGAATTTGAAGGTCTAAAATGGTGCTCCTAAGGAAAAATACAAAACAATATTAAATATAATAAAATAAGAGCTATGAGTTTTTTGAAGAAAAGAAAAGAAAAACTAATTTTTTATTGTATTTTCCATTTATCTCCTTATGAATGTACTCAAATTTCATGTATGGGAACTCTTTGGGGGAAAAATGGACTTATATTTTGCTTCCAATGAGTATTTACTTTGCATAGTTTTGAGTATACTGACATCAAAACAGTTTGAAAATATGTGAAAAATAAACACTTTTTTTTCATATATTTTCAAATTCTCTTAGTATGGGTCTACTCAAAACTATGCAAAGTGGGTGTTTTTTGGATGAAAAATCTAATTTTGCATCCAATGAGTGTCCACACTTGAAATTTGAGTAAACCTATAAGCTGGCAATATGATAATACCATAAAAAAAAAAAAAAAATCTTCATTTCCCTCAAACAATATTTACCCATGGGGATGACACCATCATCATGAATCCTATTGGTTCTTTTAAACTTGAATTTTTAGTATATGTTTCATTTCAAGGCCCATGTTTTACCTCAAAATTCTCTTAATATATTGTTTCTATGGTTTGGAGTGGAGTAACAATTGTTTTTCTATTGCTTCAAACATATATCATTTTTATCATCATCCTTAGGCATAGAGCTATCAGACACATCCTCTTTTACTATCTCAATTTCCTCCGACTTGGCTTGAAGTTTCTCTTTTCAACATGTAAAATTTGTTCTTTTGGATAAAAAATCACCCACTTTGTTTCGGAGCACAAGGAAAGTGGATTAGTGATTGACTACATATTATCTTTAAATAAAAAAATCTCTAAGCACTTTTTCCTCTAGGTTTCTTCTAGAATTTTAGAGAAACTTCCACAACCAGATACCCATATGTATGGTCCTTAACAAAATGGAGTGCGTACCCAACATTATATAGAACTTGATTATGTTTATACCTTTATTCTTAATCATTAACTTGGCCACCAACCCATTGTTGAGATCCACTTACCCATATAGTAGAATTAATATGGGAGTTTTGAAAACTATAACAAGCATTCATGAATGTTTCATTATATTTCCATATCCACCTAATATCTAAGTGGAGACTACAAAGTTTTTCCAAAAAAATTTGAATTGGTGACTTTTCAATCCTATGGTTATTTAGGTGGACACTAGTGGCAACCTGCTTGTTCAAGTGATTTAGAATGGTTCCATGCATTACTAGTCGTATCATATTTTTTCACATCTTCAACTTATGTCGCATTTTTCAGGAATTTCCCTCTTGCTTTTGGAAATTGAAATACACCATAAATATTTGATTATGTGTACTTCCAAAGAAATAGGTTGTGGACTAAGATCTATATTGGTCTAAGAAATTCCATAAATAAGGTTTTGATGCAAAAGTTTCACTCCCAAGAAGTTGATGCATCAACTAACCTCCTTGATACCCACAACCATTTTTCCCCATTATCTCCCACAATTAGAGTTTTGAATATTTAGGATTTTTCCCTCTTATTAATTTATACTTCATGTTAAAAAGGTAGTGTTGGCCTCTCAAAATTTCTTCTTGTCAATGAGGATAACCAACATATCTCTCTCTTTAGAGATATGCTACCACCATTATGACTAGTTTTTATTGTTTTCCATTTTCTAGTATTTTTCTATTTAATTCATGAATGAAATCTAAGTCTCATCATATTACTATGCACTTTCTAATATATTTTTCTATTTTCTTATATATTTTCATCTTCATTTCATTCACGATATAATCTAGATAATATCGTCAAAGAAATTGGTCTAAATCTTTATCAAAAGATGTGAGTTCCTCCATCTTCATATATAGTTTAGATGTTTTTGAGAATTCTTCTATTCTTTGAACATAAAAACCATCCAATGTTGGAAGAACAAATACATAGCTGGAACATACCTTGAAATTGGTGAACAATTCACCTCCATCCATAGCTTTACAAATACCACTTACACCTTACACCCAAAAATATATCTATTAAAGCTTATTGATCTAGCTTGATGAATTGATTCATATTCACATCTTCTTGTACAAGAAGTTTAAGCCTTTAGTTCCTCTACTTAACACACCTTTGAATTTATATGTATTTCCTACTTTTCACGTTGTCATTTTAGCATAGATACCAACTTGACAAAGAAATATGACCTGAAAGTTGGGACTTTGGCTCTAAAAATTGTAATTTTATGTTAAAAGCACCAAAATAAGCTGACATTTAAAAACGTGGTGCTATTTGTACCATCCTTTTTTTTCCTTTTTTTGTTTTTTTTTGGGGGGGGTGGTGGTGCTAGTTAGGTGGGTTGAAATTATCACATTTTGTAACCATGGACATAATATGCTTGTAATGTTGCTAGTAAAAAAATTAAATCAACCTTGAAATGGAAAGTGGGGTCTCGAGTTGCACCCTTGCTTTCCAAGGTAAGAGGTATTAATAATTTCAGACCATGGTCTTAACAACTTGAGCTATTGCCACCAAACATTGAAATTAACCCCAAAATTGAAAAGTGGAACTATTTGTACACTAACGAGATTATGTCTTTGGTTCCTCTACTTCACACACTTTTGATTGTATATAAAAATCAACCCATGAATCGAAAAGAGGTGTTATCAACAACAACCCCTTCTTTAAACCTAAAAATGTAACATTTTTTAACAAATGGCCCAAATACCAATAATATTATAAATTAAATATAAAAATTAATAAAAGAAAAGGAGGTCACCTCTGTATGAAGGTTCTATTTTTTTACATCTTCATCATGCTTGTTTATCAAATTTCCTCACTTGTGTATGGAAATGATTTAATGGTGAAGTGTATCATTCCCATAGAACATTAGATACTTAAATATCAATCAAATTAGAGCACATCCATGCCATTCCAAATTTTAGGCTCATCTTAGAAGTATTAATCATAAGTTTCCCTTCAACAACAAAAACATACTCACCAACTAAGTAGGGAAGAAAAGGTAGTAGCGGTTTAAAAGAAGGGAAACTCTTTCATTAACTTGTAATTATTACTTTCCCATGGAAAATAAAAATTCAATAGCTTAGTCTTAGTTATTCTAGCTCGTAGGATGTCAGTGTTTTTTTTGTTGAATCTCGATGCCCGAATTACCCATAGTTAATAACTTAATGAACATATTGATTTTTCTTGGAGCAATGACCAAACTATTAGTTTTTATTTTGTACCAACAATCTGATTTTCTACTTGCTACCTTTTACCTAATGAATGGTTCTGCCACAACTACCAACATCCAAAAGGGAACAACCTGTAAAAATCAGTGTTAGTAATTAACAAATTATTGAACTTTTTCTATAACACTTTACATTGTTCATATGAAATTACCATTATTTCCAAGCCACTCATATTTTCACCCTCCATATGCATGAGCTCCATGATTTATGTCCATTAATGTCCCAATGAGCCTTGAATCTTGATTCTTGAGTTTCTAGTTAATTCATTTCATTGTTTTTTATAAGAAAAACATGTGTTCTTTTCCTTTTGCAACTATGAAAAGAAGGTCACTACAAATGGAATAGGAATTTGGTGAAACCAACATATGTAGTCTAGTTGATGTAGGAACTTATAAATCATTTTGTCGCTACCACCATGCTTTCAATTAGGTATAGGATATTTATATAAACAAAGTAAGGAATGAATTGGAAAGTGTCTACACTTGACTAGAGAGCAGCGGATAACCTTGCAAAAATTGCATGGTTGTTGAATGATGTTCCGACAGTAATATAGTCATATATAAAATTCCCATCATGCAATTTTTTGTCAAATATGGATGTTGTAAAATTGAAAAAACTAGAATATACACTATTAAAAAATCACTAATTAATTACTAAAAATACCCCTTAAATTTGGATAGAAATGACATTTTTTTGACGGTGACCAATGGTGGTTAATTTATAGTATCTTATAACACAACCAATTTTTAGTTGTATTTAGCATAATCATTAGTTGGTTGTTTTAATTTTATCATATAGTAGTATATTTAGGCATAAATTTTATCATTAGTCATTTATTTACTCATTAATTGCAAAAATTACTGACCAAATACACAACAAAATATAATACTACATGATCACCCGAGAAAACAAATTATTGACGAAAGAAATATGACCATAATGTTGTTCATGCTATAATACACTATAAATTAGCTACTAATAGTCATATATATTCAATTTTTAGTCATCTATTGAAAGCAATTAATGACTAAAGAAATATGGCTAAATTTTGGTCAATTATATGATACTATAAATTAGCTATTAATAGTCATATATATGGAAAATTTATTCGTCATTTGTGATGCAAGCCAAGATGAGATTATTTACTTAAGGAAACAAACACCACTTTTTTTATTCAACAAAAACCCTTTTTCTAAACAAGTCTCTGAAAATACCCTTCTTCACAATTTGAATTTTGGGATTGTAGGAAAAAACACAAAAAAACCACACCAAAATATTATCCACTCCTTTGGCTTCTTTGGTTTGATGAAATTCCTTCCATTGTGATTTTCAATGAGTTCATTCAAGTTTTGGACAGTCTGTGACTCCTCCTCCTCTATGTATTATCTGCACTTCTTGTGACTTAGGAATGTACAAGATTGATCCCTGTTGTTCAATAAATTATGTTTTCTACGTTGTTAAGAACAAAGGCTTTGATGCAACAATCTGTCTACTAAAAAATTTGGTGTGTAGGAACAAATAAAGATTAAGATCATTTTAGGAAGTCAATTTCAACAAAAATGAAAGCACATAGACGTAATGAATAATGGCAAACATAACTTCTCTGAACACACTTAATGCACTCTAGCTACTCTCCGCTCTTCTTATGCTCTCGAAGGAATTTATTTTATTATAACTTATGGGACTACAACAAATTTAGGTTCAGATCCTAAAATCGTGAGTCTATTCTAACAAATACATAACCAAATCGAAATTATGCCTATTTCAATTCATTACACATACAAATAGGAAAATATATAACTTAATTTAGAAAAACAGCCAATCAGGGCTTATTACATGGAAAACTAACTAGACACCCTAACTCTAACTTAGAAATTAATAAGGGATCAACCCCTATGGTAAAAATTTTACCACATTGTCAATAATCATGAGAAAATGCTTCCACATCATGCTCCTGATGTAGAAATTTCTTCATGTACCTGTCATGAGTTATTCAATGGATTTTCCACTTTTCTATAAGTGTGGTAGACGTCCAAATGGCATATTCCACTATATGATCCATCCACTTCAAAAAATATTCATAACACTCATACCTTCTAGTTTGTTTAATGAGTCTCTTATCCAAAATCGTCTCAGATTGTATTCTTGTTTTTGTATGTAATTTTTTTTTCCAATCCACAATTGATTGTTACTATTTCTTCCTACTGCTTGCTCACTATGTTGATGGTTTGTGAAACTTGTACATGTATGTTACGTTAAAAATATGAGAGATTCTGAGACCTAGAGGCAGCTCCAACTCATATGCATTATTAGATATTTTTCTTAACATTTTACAAGGTCTGATCCTCTTCAATTTCAACATGTTGTATTCACCCTTTGGGAATATTTCCTTTCTAAGATGATATAAAACCATTTCTCCTACTTCAAATACTTGTTTTCTTTTCTTCACATCTTCTTGGGTCTTGTACTATATACTATTTTCATACAATCTTGATGCATATGTTACATTGTTGTCAACAAATTCTTCTCTAGTTGTGCTTCCTTCATCTGACTTTCCTAAATTTATGAGTTCATAAATGTCTCTGGGATGCATTCCATACATTATCTGAAAGGGACTCTCACTTGTGGTCCCTTTAAAAGAATCGTTATAAGAAAATTTTGTTTGTACCAATTCCTAATCCCATTGATTTGGCTGGTCTCTTGCTAAACTTGATAGGTGTTTCCAAGGCTACTATTCACTATGGTGATTTGTCCATCAGTTTGTCGATGATAGGTTGAGTTGAATGTCAATTATGTCCCAAGTTTCTTCCACAAGGCTCTCCAAAATTGTCCCAAAAACCTTGTGTCTCGGTCTAAAACAATACTTCTTGCAATTCCATGCAGCCTAACCACTTCCCTGAAAAACAAATTATCTATACGCGAGGCATCACTTGTCTTAAAACATGGAATGGAATTTTCCATTTTAGAAAATCAATTGCAAGAAAAACTTGATCATTTCTCTTCTAAATTGTTGGTAAGCCTAGCACAAAATCCATGCTAATGTCATTGCATGGCCTATCAGTAATAGGTAAAGGAGTATAAAGCTCTGTGTTCTAACTGTTACAATTGGAAAGTTGGAAAATTCTGCAATTGTTGATAAACTTTTGCACCTCTGTTTTCATCTTTAGCCAATAGTAGAAATGCTTTAATTGTCTCATGGAACACCTAGGAATACAAAGATGATTGTTTTTGAAGAGGAGTGCTTCCTGTATCATAAAATACTTGCATGGGCTTCTATTGTGAAATGTAGGATTCTTGTAAGGATGATGAGCCTTTTTAAAATCAACTTCCTCTTCATAAATATCCTTCATAAAATCAAATCCCATTACTTGGATTTGAGTATCCTACATAGTTAAAGATCTCTTGCTTAAAGCATAAACAAATTTGTTAGCCTATCCACTAATATGCTTCATTTAAAAGGTAGTATTTTGAAGATAGTCAATCCACTTAACATGCTTCTAATTTAATTTAGGCTGGTTCATAATGAATTGTAAGGAATGGTGATGAGTAAACAATACAAAATCTTTTGAAAGCAAATAATGTCTCCACTTTTTAATCATTTTTACTACTACATAAAATTATTTGTCATAAGATGAATATTTTGTTGCTCCTCATCTAATTTCTCACTAAAATATGCAATTGGATATTCCTCTTGGCTTAGGATTGCACTAGTAGCATGCCCACTAACATCACAGGTTACCTGAAAAGGTTTACTAAAATATGACAGTCACAACATAGGTTGTTTAGTGATATTCTCCTTTAATAATTGAAAACTAGTTTCTGCTTTAGTAGTCCACTTAAATGGTTGTCTAATATTTCTAATGTTGTCCATAATAGGTGCTCATATCTTACTAAAATTCCATATAAACTTTCTATAAAAGATAGCAAGCTCATGGAAACTTTTGACCTCAAATATACTCCTTGCTAAAGGCCATCCTAGTATTGCCTTGAATTTCTCTGGATCCATCTTCAAGCCATCCTTTCACACCACAAATCTAACATATATTAACTCTACCTTCATAAAATAACATTTATTCAAGTTTTCTAGTAATTTTTCCCATTGGAACCTCTCCATAACATGCCTCAAATGTCCTAACTGTTCTTCATTTGCTTCACTGTAAATCAAGGAATCATCAAGGTATACTATAAAGCATTTACCTATGAAGTTCTTCAATACTTCATTCATAAGCCTCATAAAAGTGCTAGGTTCATTTTTCAAGCCAAATGGCATGACCAACCACTCATACAAACCTTCATTTGTTTTAAATGTTGTTTTCCATTCATCTCCCTCTCTAACTTGGATTTGATGATACACACACTTTAGATCTATTTTGGAAAAATAACTTACTCCGCTAAGACAGTCCATTAAAGAATCTATTCTAGGGAGTGGAAATCTATACCTTATAGTTATTTTATTTAAAGCTTAGGAGTCTGTACACATAATCCAACCCCCATCTTTCTTTAGGCTCAGAATTATGAGTACTGCACATGGAGTGAAGCTCTCTCGAATCGACCCCTTATTTAACAATTCCCGCACATGTTTTATGATCTCCTCATTTTCTTTTGGTGTCATCCTATAGGAAACCTTGTCAGGTCATGTAGAACCTAGTATCAAGTAAGTGTGGTTACTGACACTTCTCATAGGTGGAAGTTCATTTCGAAGGTCATCCACAATAATGTCTTGATATGTGTTTAACATGCCTTGAATTTAAAATCGCATATATGAAATTGTGGTAGATGTAAGAATTACTTCATATTTTCATATCAATGCAACGCTAATCTCCTCCTTTCCGAGCTGGTGTAAGAACTCCTTCCCACTCATCAACAATGACTTTGGGTCACTTATTTCAGTTGGTCCATATTCTTGTATGGGAAGCAAGGATGGATGAATCCTATCCTTGTCAAATTTGTAAATGTACATTTTTCCATCGTGCGGAAAACCATGATAAAAATACGATGGTATTTCAATAGGATGTGAAAAATATCCATAGGCATGATGTCATATAACATATTGCCTTTGTAGGTGCCTCTATATAGCGCTACCTTACATTTTTCACTAACAAAGAGATGATGACCTTTTTGTAACCATGATTGCCTATAGGGTGTAGGATGATTTCTTTTTACCAACTTAAGTTTTTCCACGACCTCAATTGACAGAAAATGACCCATGCTCCCACTATCCACCACTAACTTACAACATTTACCTTGTATTTTGTAGGTGGTCCTGAAGATTGTTTTTCTCTGGGTTGGTTGGGTAATCTTCTTCTATTACTTCAGCAATACCTTATTGAGCATTAGGGAATCTTCTTTCTCAGGCATGTCCTCTTCTTAATTTATTGCAACCTCTTATTTTTTCTCTACTAGAGAAACAAAAACACTCCTTTGACTGGGTTCTTTATTTTTTAGGCATTGATAAGACATATGCCCAAGTTTCCCACACATGAAACATCGAACCTTTCTTTTGCCTCTTCCACTTCCTTGTCCTCTGGAAGAAGCTCTCTATACTCTAGCATCTTCTTCATGCTATGATTTTGTGGTTGGTCCACCACTATTGAGGTTGGAATCACCTTTCTTCATTTTACGTCTTCCTGTATGTGTTGGTTATCCCCTACCTCTACTAGAAACACCTCTTGCTTTGATTTATTTATTTCTATTCAAATTGTATTCCACTCCTAAGGGCATCTGGGATGCCTCCTCTATAATCTTAGGAGAAATCATGGTTGTTTCATCGTAGATCTCCATTCTCAACCCATTTATGTACCTAGAAGTCTCCTAAGTTATGTCTTGTACGTACCCTGCTCTTATATTTAATTTATAGAATGATTCCATGTATTCCTTTACTGTCATAACTATCCTCCTCCTGTTCTGCAATTACTTAAACAATGTAAGATGATAATCATAGGGTATAACCTTACCTTTGAGCTTAGCTAGTACTCGATCCCAACTCTTTATTTTAGGATTTTCCAGACGCTTTCTCTTTTTTTGAACACTCTCCCACAAAAGCCCGGCATGTCCCTTGTGTTTGGTCACTGCAAACTTAATTTTTTTCTTGTCGTCCACCTCATCATACTCAAAAAATTGATCCATGGTAGTGATCCAATCAACCAACTCTATGGAATCTAGGCTACCTATGTAGCTAGGTACTTTTGGCTTTAATTTCACTAGTGAGCTCAAAACTACTTTCAACATCTAATCCTTTGCCTAGATTTCTACAACAATGCCTTTTTATTCTCTAGTGTTCTCATGTTCCTCGCCACTGACATATCCACCATTAGGATTTCTTCTATCGCTGACCTCAATTTCTTCCATAGGGTAATCCATGTGTTTCATCATCCTACATAACTCCATGCTTTCTTGTTGGAGCTCTGTTGTCACTACAACAACATTTCTTTGCCCCCTTCTGCCACGCCTTACATGAGCCATGTCACCACTCTATATTATCTAGGTTGCTTTGATACCAATATGATCCAACTCGAGATTGGATTCTTTACTCAAGGAAACAAATCCCACATTTTTTATTCAATAGAAACCATTTTTCTAAACAAGTCTAGGAAAAAACCCCACTTCACAATTTGATTTTATGGATGCTAGGAAAAAAAATAAAACCCTGCGCTAAAATATTTTGTGGTCTTCTCCTTCAAGTTCTTTGGTTTGGTAAATTCCTTCCATTGTGATTTTAAACAAGTTCATTCACGTGCTGCACAATATTTGACTATGTCTCCTCTATGTATATTTATCTACACTTGTTTTGACTTAAAATGTACGAAATCAATCCCTTCTATTCAATCAATTCTAATCTCCACATTGTTAAGAACAAAGGCTTAGCTTTCTGCAACAATATGTCTTATAAATAAATTGTTGTATAGGAATGGAATATAGATTAAGAACATTTCAAGAAGTCAATTTCAACAAAAATTAAAGCACAAATACACAATGAACAACGTGAAACATAACTTCTCTCAACACAGTCAATGCACTCTCGCTGCTCTCTCCTCTTCTTGAGATCTCAAAGGAATTTCCTTTTTATTAGAAATTATGTGAGTACAATAAATTCAGGTTAAAATCTTAAAGTCATGGGTCTATTATACCAAATACATAACCAAATGCCAATTCTTACTATTTTAGTTCATTACATGTACAAATAGGAAAATATATAACTTAAGCTAACAAAATAGCCAATCAGGTTTTATTACATGGAAAATTAACTACGCTCCCTAACTCTAAGTAAGAAATTCATGAGGGACCGACCCCTCTAATAAACATTTGACCACATGGTCAATAATGGTGAGAAAATGCTCCTGCATCAAATTGTTTTCACAAATTTATCCTTTGCAATAGTGATTTATCATTTTTTGGTAGATTGATATTCATTATATAAATGACCGATTTGGTAGTTTATATTCAATTTTTTTACTTTCAGTAATGATCATTATAAACAACTAATTTAGCCTTTGTATATTTATTTTATTTGTGTTCATCATTAATCAATGTAAACTACCAGTTTAGTAGTTTTAGATTGATTTTATTTTTTGTTATTAATCAACATAATTTTATTAGTATGATTTTGTGACTAAATTAGAAACTGCCATACAATGTGCATGTTCATCTAATATGAAAACACAAATTTACATATGTTAATTATGATACTAAATAATATCAAGTAAAATTTGAAATAATTTCAACCACATAAATTATATCATATGAAATTTCAAGTATTACAACATGAATTTCCAACTTAATATTGGTTAGATTATAATTTACACATGAAATATTATTTCTTCACTTCAAAGCATTATGTTATGAAGCCAACTCACAAAAAGATAGAAAAAATAGATTAATGCCTTAGAATTTAGCCTCTTCGAGGGGGAAACCACATTTACATTACATAAATGAACAATTCTTGGATGATACAAATGAAAAGACCTCCTTTCTATGTATAGGTCTCTAAGGGGTCATAATATAATCATAGCTGACATAACAATAATAATGTAAGGGGAAAATAATAATAATATTGGGCTTCTATGGGGCATAATAGTAACAATATGGGCACTACATGGCTACACAAATATAATAAGGGGGTTGTACTAATAAAAATAAGGGGTTACACTAGTAGTATAGGGGCCTAACATGCCCCTCTCCTTCAAAAAGTGTTGTCCTCAACCCTTGAGTAGTTCTTGATACTTCTGTATAAAATTCTTGTCCTCCCATGTGGAATCGTCAGCGGATAAGTTCTTCCACTTGATGAGGTACTCTGAAATTGATCGATTTCGTAGCTGTGAGGTTATTGTTTCTATCATTGCTCTAGGTTCCAATATAATTTTTCCTTCCTCTTCAATTTCTGGCAATATTGTTTTAATTGGGATCTTTTGCAACTTTTGAATAAGTGGCCATACTTCTTCATGCTTCTTCCATTCATCCATTTCTTTGTTTATCCAATCTGGTTGGATAATAGAAATAGCACAAAACAATGCTTCCACATCCTCATCCTTTCTTGAGAGTGCATCTGCAACAAAATTTTGCTTCCCTTTTCTATAGATGATGTCAAAGTCATAACCTAACATATTTGTAACCCATTTTTTTTTGTTTTTCTAAAGATAATAGTTGTTATAAGAAGTATTTAAGACTATCATGATCCATTTTTACCTTGAAGTGTCTTCCCATTCGGTAAGTTCACCATTTCTTAAGTGCATATAGTATTGCCAACATTTCCTTCTCATAAATAGCTTTCTTGAGATGTAGTAGTAAAATACCCAATCACCTACATCAAAACGTTTTTCACTACAATGTTGATCTACCTATTGTTTCATTCGATTTTGCACCAAAGTGGCGTTATCCTATAAAAGTTGGAGAACTTGTTGTTGATGCTCGATGTGATCTTTCACTGCCTGAACCTTTTTCTTCTTCTTATGTCCTTCTACCTTTAGAGTTTGAGGAGTGGTACTTCCTTTCAATCCTTTACAAGATATGGTCAGATTCATTTCTTGATGCTTGATGTGATCTTTCAATTCTTCAACATTTTTCTTCTTGATATGCCCTTCTATCTTGATAGTTTGAGGAGTGGTAATTCCGATCAATGAATTACAAGATATGGTTGGATTCATTTCTTCTTTCTTGATGTGATCTTTCACTTCTTGCACCTTTTTCTTCTTCATATGTCCTTCTATCTTGAGAGTTTTAGGAGTCATAATTCTGGCCAATGCTTTACAAGATATGGTCTGATTCATTTCTTCTTTTTCTGGGGTTGGGTCCTGATGTATATCCTCTTCTTTTCATGTTTCTTGATCCTTTTCTTCCTCCTCTTCATACTCTATGTAAAATAATTTCTTCCCAACACACTTATGACCTTTAGTGCATTCGCTATCACAATTGTAACAAATCCCTTTTTCTCTTCTTTCCTCCAATTGTTGTGGTGTAACCCTTGTAGGTTGTGGAAGGCTAGAAGAAAAAAACTTCTATCTTTATAGTTATGAGGGGTAGAATTCCTTGTTGCCATAATTTTACTTTCCACTATGTAACAAAGCCCTTTTACTCTTTCCAATTGTTGTGGTGTTGCTCTAAAAAAGGTGTTGTTCCTTGTATCCTCATAATGTGCTATCATTTCCTCCATGAAAATTGACAATGTAACAAGTTGTTTACGAGAAAAAAGCCCTTTATACCAGAAAAATTGATCTGGTTCTAATTATGAAGATGCAATACATAACTTTTGTAACAGTGCTACACCATGTAGATCAAAATATTGCTCCATCTGAAGTATCCAATTTACTGGATCCTTGCCATCAAACTTCCTCATCTTGCTTTTTATTGATTTTAGGAGCTCGATCTTGAAACGATTGTAACTCTGTAATTTTGGATTTTTAAGTTTTGAAATTGCTACCTGCAGTAGCCCTCTCTATCCTCTTTCTAATGCCACCAGTCTGATCCAATCTGGATTCTCCAAGGAAGAGTTATGCCAAATATCCCACAGTGACTTGATTATAGACTAGTTAAGTAGAGCGAACTTGTACGACGTGCCACGTGTCCCTGTTTCGACCTTTGGCTTTCAAAAATATATATAAGAAACTACACTCCATTGTATTTTTGTACCTTCTTACAAAATTTCAATCCAATGCTCAGAGAGAAAGTTATGACAATTTTCCCCAGGTCACCTGTTTGAAATGTAATTCAGGAGTCTGCAAAAATACCAACTTCCTCAGATCATATCTCCACAAATATAGTGCAAAATTCTCTAAAATTCGGACCCGAGGTTTAGTGTAGTTTTGTCTCAAATGGTTTTTTTTTTTGCTTCTCAAACGTCACAGAAAAAAGGTTATAGTGAAAATTTCACAATGACCTGTTTGGAGCAGTGAAACCCTAGAATCCAAAGCTCTGATACCAAATGTTATGAAACCAGCTCACAAAAAGATAGAAAAGATATATTAACTCCTTAGAATTCAGCCTCTTCGAGGGGGAAACCTCCTTTACATTACATAAATGAACAATTCTTGGATGATACAAACGAAAAGACCTCCTTTCTATGTATAGGAGTCTAAGGGGCCATAATATAATCAGAGCCGACATAACAATAATAAGGTAAGGGCACAATAATAATAATAGTGGGCATCTATGGGGAATGAAAGTAACAATATGGGCACTACATGGGTATATCAATATAATAAGGGGTTTATACTAATAGCAATAAGGGGTTACACTAGTAGTATGGGGGCCTAACACATTATCATTGTGTTTCCAAGACAATGCACATGAAATCATCAACTCTAAAGACTTCACCATCGATATGTATGTGTGTTTCATGTGGGATATTGGCTTTAAAGGTATAACTAGATCTTTTCTCCTCTCTCTTTGTCTCTCTCTTTCTGTAGTTGACACTCTAGTGTTATCATTCTCTTGTTTCTTCAATTCCTAATTCTTACCATCAATAATGAGTTCCTCTTATGAAAATTAAATAAGATATAATGAAAAATATAAGACGTTAAATATGATAAAAACTGGAATATAAACTAGAGTAGACTATAAAGGATGTATTCTACATATACCTCAACATTGGCAATATCAATGTCATTTTTCCCTAGAAAAAAAAGGAACTTGAACAATTTTTCTTCTATTGGCCATAGTGGCCAGTATGTGGCCAAATATCATGTATAAACAAAGCAAATAAAATGTCACCATAGAAAATATCGCCTTTGGAACTTAGTATTCAATATTTAGGAAAATATTAGGAGCAATAATGTCAACTAAGTTTCATGTTAAAAATCTCGGGCTATAAATAACTTGTGAAAACAAATGGAAATAAAAATACAACATAATAAATAATGTCTGACAACTAGCTGGAGAATTGCGTCATAGAAAATATTTCTTCTATGGATACCCAGGCATGTGTGTGGGTATAATGCTCTAATATTCCATAATCCTTATAGTCCAGAGGGAGTAAACCTCGTACTAACATAATGATTGATCGGTTTCATATTGGACTTTCCTCTCCTTTGTGATTCCAACAAAGAAAAATAAATCCATCCTTAACTAGTTGTACTCCAGTATCCTTTTCATATGTTATCTCCACATACCCACCAAAAATGCCAGTTATGCTAAACAAATGGATTTTTGGAATTGTTTCTAAAATTATGTCATTTACACCCCGCTTCCAATGTATCTAACCAAATGAAATACATCCTTTAAAGTGGTAAAACCATAACATAGTCAATGTTTATCATTACTTCTCACATGAATAAATACAATAATTATGCCAGGTGACTTAGTAAAAGAAAGATAAATGGATTATTCCTAACGGTATAATTTTATTTTTTTTGTATGTCTAGAACATAAACGACTCCCAGTTTTAAAATATTATGTGATAAAAAAATACCTTAGGGAGTACTACTCATATTAACATTAGTGGTAGATTCCATAAATCTTAATGGGTGCAATTCAATTTTTGTTTGTTAAGATAACAATACCTTGAAAGGGTAAAAGTTTGTTTCTTTTGCACATGAAAACTTTCGATCTTGTCATGATATACAGGATCAAAATATATGTATTTTCCAATTTGATCTACAATATATTCATCTCGTGCCACTTGGAAAAATAATGATACACAAACTGTGTTGGAATGCAATTAAATTGTATTGTGAAATATAAATTGAAATGCACATAAATTATGTTTTAACACAAACAAAAATGTCTTCGACTTAATTCTAACTCATTTTTGTTTTAGGCATAATTTCTCAAATCATGAAAACATTAAAAGAGTTCCAAAAGGTTACTAATTCACTATCATAATAAACAATAAAAATTTAGTGTGCACCTACTTTAATAATAGTATAAATATGCGTTTATGTCTTCTCTTCCCATTTATTCTCCTTGCCTTCCTACTCTTTTTTCAATCTTACTTGCAAAGCATAAAAAAAACATGAAAAAGCTCCTAACATAAAGTTATAGAAGATATCAAATATGAGAATCTATAAAAGTATTCTACCCATCTTATAATCCAAAACCATATACTAATATTTATACTCCATGTGCTACTTTGGACAAACAAAAGTACATGTTTAGAGTACCTAATAACTCACATCTTAGTAAGATCACTTTCATTTTTTTAATGAAAAGTAGCAGGAAAGTGCTAAGCATGTACTATTATTGAACTCTATGATACAGATCAACAATGAATACATAGAAGAGAACTTATGCCAAAGCCAAAACCAAAAAATCATAAATTATCCTTTATGTAATTCTAGCATATCTTTTTGAAGTGAATGGAGTACTAAAAAATTTAATGGACGAAATGAGAAATTTAATGTAAAGTTATTATGAACAATCAAAAGAACATTGAATCGAACAAGTACCATAGTTGCAAAGAAGTTACAAGCTAATAAAAAACGTGAAGGATATCAAAAAAGAGCAATAAATTTCTTTTCCATTCTTTTATGAACAAAATAAGAATTGAATGCTTGGTGCCACCAATACCATATTTCCCATATCCACACTTTACTATTGGGGTGTGTTTCTTTTTTTGGGGTTGCTTGTTGGAAATTTTAGCACAGATGGCTTGCCAATAGACTAGCCTGCCAATTCAATAAAAAAAGGATGAGATGGTAAATGTTAAGGGCCAACTAGAAAAAACTAAGGTCTTCACATTTTAATTTTATAATTAAATCCAAAAAACAAATGGTAATGGGAACCCACATTAACAACTTCAGGATAAGGACAAGGCAAAGACAACTAGAAAGAGTTTAGGCAGACTGGATATTATGAAAAATCTACAAATCTAAATGTAGTTTGTTTCTAGCTTTCATGCTTATAATTATTATTGTGCAATTTATTTTTATTTATGGACCACCATAATTATTTTGATGTTTTTTCTTTCCCGAAATACAGTTTTTCTCGACTGCACAGATGCAACACAGAACATCATATAATTAACCCATAAAATAACTGCATATACAACATAAAATGTTATAAAAATAAAAATAAGATTGCATGAATTTATTGTCCCCTTAAAAGAGCATCATGATTTTAAATCCATGTTTATTAGAAATAAAGGATATGTGTCTTAAAGAAACTTTGGATTTTGGATGCACCTCGACCTACATTCTCTTAGAAACATCATAACATCTTCCCAAGAAATTCTATTTATTCACCCATAGTTCCTCCTTAGGTATCATACTTTACATGCCTATAATATCCTAAATGTCACTGACAATAGATGATTCACATTTTCATATTTTACTAAAATTAGAAAAGTATCATAACATTTGAATTACGCTCTCTTCATCTATACAATTTTGGGAAAATAAAAAGGTATTCCGAAGTGAAGTGCTTACTCAGAGGTTTTGTGCTATATCTTTTTCATCAACATTGCAAATAAACTTGTCCTTGTCACTTTATCTTATGTACGCAAGAATATAATCATTAGAGTATCTTGTAAATTTAAATGTCATGTGGAAGAATCCAGGACTCTTGATGAGGCTTGGATTTGGTAGAGACGACTTCCTAAATTTTAAAAATATAAAATATTACAATGATGAAAAAAATTAGAGTAGTTATCTTAACACAGAGAAGCTACATTAAAACCTTAAGATGAAAAAGAACATTCACCTCCTCTTCACCACCATAATTCTACTCTAGTGCTCTATTTATTTATTCATTTATGGTTTGTTCATCATCAAACTTGTACTTGATGAAAAACCCATTTTAAACAATTACAACTTTAATTGAAGATATACAATTAATCCTTTGGAAAAGCCTAAGTTGCATGGAAATCAATAAGGACCATGATAAAGATCCATTATATTTTTTCAAATATTACGATCTACACATGGGAAACTAACACACACACACACACACATGCATGAAAACACATAAACACATATATATTCCATGAGTTGAATGTTCCATGGTCCGATGGCGACTTGTAGTAGTTGCTATGGGTATGACCTAAGTTCAAATCTTTGCAGGCTTGCATGCATTCAACCACTTGTGGCTTGCATTTTTGAGGCACATGCTCTTAGATGTGCCCTAACTAGTTCTGTGTTCATATTTTTTCTGATCATTGGTGTAGCATGCATCCAGTAATTTGTAATCTAAATGGGCTTCATACCAACAACCTCATTTTGACTAATAAAAAATGCCAAAGGATGAGGCAGCATTGATCCTATCTAAATCACACTCACAAACTAAGAAATGAATATTTTTATGATAAAGATATATTTTTGTATTTTAGAATGGGTGTCACAACTATTTTATAGGAAAAATATAGGGTTTTTAGGCCCTAATGTATCAATAATAAATCATGCCAAATTTGGATTTGTGCCCATGCAATGCAGATCCTAGATCCTCCATAGGTAGATTTGATAAAATTGTTCCCATGCCAAGAACACTCTTATGCGATAAGTTATTCCTCAGTATTGAAGTTACAGACTCAATAACAATGCAACCCTTTCTTGATTTTCTTATACCAAAAAATAACTATCAAAAAGGCAGTGCAAGAATGAATGGAACCCATTAATACTGTTGTATATAATGTACTTATAACAAATGCATATCAATTTTCTAAAAACTTCACATAATACTGTTCTTACTAGATTTACAACGTATAAACCATGCCATGGGATCCTTTCTATTGTATAACAATGGGAGATTTTCTAAGGACAATAAAAACCAACAACAAAATGATTTTTAACTTTCTAGATGGGATTTGTTGAAAAATTTATGCCTCTGTTGTATGTTTTGGGACTCAATACAAGCAACAATAGGGACTCAAAGAACATGCTTTAATTTTTTAAAGAACTATCAAGTTAAAACAAGATTCAACAACAAACAATAAAGATAATATTATACCTAGTGATAGAATACCCACAACTACAATATAATATTGACTCTGAACTCTCTATATGCCAATATTTTTATCTTGCATTGATTGAGAATACAAATATAGTGGAAAATCTAGTATTAATAAAAATTGGACCAACGGTTACATACCACTGCTCCGAGAGAGTTGGTATAATTAAAGTGTAGTAATGACCACCATGCACACCTCCACTATGAACCAAACATCAACAACATAAAACAGTGGAGAAATAAGTTAATTAGAGTAGTAATTTGGATCTTGCAACATTTAGTTACCCACCAAAAAGCACTCTCAACAATATAAATGGATAACAAATAAAAAAGTTGAAATGTATACTCCAACAAAAAGGAGCACAATGACAAATGAAAATAGAAGCATAATGTCAAAGTAAATAATTGTAGGTTTTAACCCCGTACAGAAATTACCTGCATACAAATTCTAAATCACAGGAAAAATAAAAATGTGAGAGCATAACACATAAAACACATATACACATAGATTTCCCACTCGATCTCAAAACTGAGACTACCAGCTTGATTTTTGATTGTGTTGCTTTCAATGTTACAATACATATTTATACATGCCGAAGCATCCAATACCATGGACTGAAAAACCATCACGTCCAATACCATGGACCAAAAAACTATTGATCCAATACCATGGACCAAAATCCATCACGTCCAAAAAACATGTGTGAAAATCATGCACAAAACCATAGGTGGGTCCGCCCAACCTAACATAGGGTCCAAAACCAAAATTTTCTGGGCCGCTGCCCCGGACCCCATAAAGTGGGATTACGGGTACCCCTCAAACCCCCTGTTAACTATGTGGAAAGAATATAACACAACCCAACAATCTCCCACTTGTTGTTTTCTTTCCACAGGGGGCCACAGGAGAGCTTAGTCATTTTTCCAGCTCTGAAACACCCATTGTTTCTCTACACCAAGAGAACTTCTCAGAGCTCACAGATTTTGTCAATGCATCTGCAGTATTCTTCAAAGTGTCCACCTTTACCAGCAACACCTTTTTGTCTTCTATCATTATCCCTCACAAAGTGATACTGAACATCAATGTGCTTTGTCTTTGAATGATAAGCAGGGTTCTTTGCCAAGTCACTTTGGCTGTCACAGTCTATCCTTATAGCTCCCTGTACTAACCCCATACTTGAACACAATCTCTGCAACCA
>APFE030178278.1:0-10354 GCA_000404065.3 Pinus taeda
CAAGGCCATCCCTTTGTCCTTCATCTCTCTGTAAATCTCACCAGTCAATGACATCCACTCAGACCTCGCAAGAGCATTCAAAAGCACATTCCTGGAAAAGGTACCGGTCACAATTCCATGGATAACCATCTGCCTAAAGCTCTGAACACCATCTCTAACCAATCCAGAGCTTCCATAAGTTATTAGCAATAAATCAAACACATCATCAACCGAATTACACAATTTATAAGTCTTCATTACGTTATCAAAAACCACCAGGGCTCCAGGATTTCCCTCGGCGGCGATAACAAATTCCAGCAGAGACCGAGCCTTGGCAAATCTCTTAGCCCTAACAAGAATATGGATAATAACACAATAGGATTCAATACTGTGCACAAAACCCATTGCACGCTCAACCCAATAGAAGTAGTTAAGGGCGAGTTTAGCTTCATTCTGTCTTTTTAACAGTTCTTGGATCACGTTCTCTCTTGTTGGTGATTTTGCAATGGCAGGCTTTTGCTTTACTTCTGATTTGAACACATCATCATTTTTGCATGATACATTTGAGCATAACAACTCCTGTGAACATGCTATTGAAGATGGGTGGAGCATGTAAATACTATTGCTGCGTAAACAAGTGTTTTTTAGGGCATTCACTGCGCCGGATCCAGAAACTCTCCCACACTTTCTCATTTTTGTGATCTGGTCGAGTCTTTGGGCTTGCCAGTTTTAAATGTTAAATGTCATTTGCAGTTCCCAGCTCAGAAGAAATCAGAAAAACCCTAAACTAGGTTCCCCTACCTCCTTACCCAAAACCAGGTTCCCCTACCTCCTTACCCAACATGCACAGCATCCAAAGGATTCTAGGACCATATTTCTCATCCTATTATTTTTTAATCTCGTGAAAATATAGTATTGTTTTTTATTTTTGATATTGTGAAAACATGGCATTATTTTTTTAACAGAGTGAAAAGAGCAAAGATCATTATTTTTTTATAAACAAAAAAATATTAAAAAAGATTGCAGTACCATAAATCTTTAAAATTTAAAAATCATATATTTACGCAAGGCGTTTCCGTCTGAAATCCATCCCCCTTTCTGCCTACCTGTTATCTTTGTACACCGCACAATGAGATGTTAGACGATTAGAAAGACATGAGCCGTCGATCCTTGTGATTCTCTGTGTTTCCCTTGCTGCGAAGGAAAAAATCGTTAGAAAGACTTGAACTGTCGATCCTTGTGACTCTCTTTGTTTCCCTTGCTGCGAAGGAAAAAATCGTTCAGGGAAGAATCGTTCAGGTAAGGGTGGGTGTGGGGTTAACACCGTTTCGCCTCCATTAATGCCGACATATTTACAGTGGAAAATGGTCCATTTCAGGTTTAACGAGCAAGCCCAGGATGGCTACACAAGATGTCGAGAGGACTCAATAGCTGCGGTCTCCAATTCTTCTACGCCATCGCCTCCTCCGGTTCTCGCGCGTAAGTTCTATGAGATTTTGCCATTGCAGGTAGTGCCTGTTTTGCCGTGTTTGTGTTTAAATTGAGGCATGTGTTTGTGTTGAAATTGAGGCATATTTGTGGGTGTTGCAGATCTGAAGATCACTGGGCTTCTAGTGCCCCCGGCACACGAGAGTTAGCACCCCAGCCGCTGACACAGTATGCACATGTTCATTGTTAACCCCACTAAAATCCATCCAGCCACCGCAGATTCTTTCAATGGATATTCATGGCCAATGCAAGATAAGAACTCTGGCATACATCCCTTAGCATAGTTTGATCAGAATCTCCCTTTCAACAAAACTTGAATTTCCTCTTCCCAGGTGTATCCCTAATGAAAAGGTCTAACAAAAAAGCATGATCTTAAAAACTATGAAATCAGAACCTAGCACATTTCTCATCGAGCTTCAATGGGTCTTGGATCAAAACTATGCTGCACGTCACCATAGGGTCGAACCAAAAAAAAAGGTACTGATATATTCTGCAATCTATATGTGACTCCCTTCGATTAGGAGAACATCTTTCCATGCTTCATAAAACATCCAAGAAAGGCCAGATGCCGGCACAACTTTGAGGCAACTTGCACTCCAACCCCTGTAAAGTCCTTTCAATCCTTCCTCCTCAATGATTGTTTTAATAATGTTAATCATGTTTGTTGGCTGCTTGCCTTTTAGCATGCCAACCATGAGTCTTTTGCGAGCTACTTCCAGTGGAAAGCTTAATGCACTGGATGTAAGCCCTGCCCATATAGAAACAAGAAGTCAGGACTAAGTGGTTTACAATAAATTAATGAACTTCATAATAATAACTGAGGAAATCTTATGTGGATTAATAATTAACTACTTTGTTTTATTCCATTTAAAGTAGGCATAAGCTAGAAGGCGAACCCACCTCCAAAGGCTCCAATAAGAAGTGCTTCTACCCGGTCCAGAGACTTCTTGTTGCATGATCTGCAATATGCTCTCTTTGTTGGCTCATGTACAAAATAATAAGATGTACTGTAGGGAACCATACCAATTATAGTGGGTACAAGGCCTGCATATAAAGCTCATGGACCTTCTTCTTGTGATATTTTCCTTAGAGCGTGCCTGATGCTATGATACACTCCAGGATGCACAGTGAAACGGTCCTGATTTGCAAGATAAGAAAGAAATTACCTTTACTGAGTTGACTCACAGATTGCCAAAGAAATTCCTGCTTGAGTATGCAATATATCTAGAAATGTGACTTGGATCCTTAGTAGAATATCTATTTCAAGCACCTTTCTAGAAAGTTGTATAAAAACATTACTAGTTACATAAACAAAAAAACTACCTTCAAGACCTCCAAAGGATAGCAAGACAATGTGCCAGCGATGCCTGCAGCAGCACCACTTATAGCAACTGGGGAAATCCAGGATACTGGCAAATCTAGAGTCCGCCCAACAATTTGAACTCGGGGACATCCATTCTTCTCCCATTGGTCTTGGACAGATGTTAAAAATCGTTTTGTAGATTCAAATGTGCAAAGCTCAATTGCTTGGGTAGGAACTATCCGAAGTAGATTAATGTCGTTGCCAACCCACAGCCCTTTCCAGCCTTGTTCTTTCATCACCTCTTTAAAACTCCCAACAATGTTCTTTGAACCAACACCTACAATCATCCTTGTCCTAGAGGAGACATTTGCAAAATACATTGGATTCCTTTTCCATCAAGCATAATGGGAGTAGCACGACATTACCTATTCTTACTGCTCTAACTAATTGCTCCTTCCTTGAACAGATACACATAGGTGAAAATCATCTTACTGGCACTATACCCTCTTCCATTCAACAACTTTCCCGACTTTCTGTGTTCGATTTTAGCCACAATGAAATAGGTGGAAAAATACCACCAGAGATTGGCAAACTGGCTAATCTGACATATCTTAATTTAGAGTGGAATATCTTCAATGGATCCATTCCTTCAACACTGGG
Source organism: Pinus taeda (assembly GCA_000404065.3). Lineage (NCBI taxonomy): Eukaryota > Viridiplantae > Streptophyta > Pinopsida > Pinales > Pinaceae > Pinus > Pinus taeda. The sequence continues at coordinate 3,431 of APFE030178278.1, forward strand.
CAGACTTCAAAAGTTGGAAAGATTGTATTTGGACAAAAACAAGTTACGAGGAAGTATCCCAACGGAAATTGGCGGCATACAAAGATTAGGACTCTTATCTCTGAGCCAAAACAAGCTCTCTGGGCAAATTCCTCACTCTTTGGGTCAACTGAAACAGCTGAGAGACCTCTACCTTGATCAAAACAAATTATCTGGAAACACATCCCCGAATATAGGAGATTGCCTGAGATTGGACGTGTTGGACTTGTCTCACAACACGTTTAATGGAAATATACCACGAACAGTTGCAGGTCTTCCAAATTTGCAATTCTTCTTCAACTTGTCCAGCAATTTATTAGAAGGCCCCCTGCCTCTTGAGATTAGCAAGATGACCATGGTTCAAGAAATAAATGTTGCTGTCAACGATTAACTGGTTCTGTTCCAAGCGAACTTGAAAGTTGCACAGAAGTACACTATCTCAATCTGCCGTGGAATTCATTTGATGGCCCAATTCCAGATTCACTTGGGAAACTGGGATCTTTGGAGGACTTGGATTTCTCCGAAAACAATTTGTCACGCACAATACCTATGTCCCTAGAAAACCTTAAAATGCTTCACCATTTGAACTTCTCTTTCAATAAGTTGAAGGGGGAAGTTCCCAAAGGCGGGATTTTCAGAAGACATAGGAGTGGAGCATTCATGGGAAATCTCGGTCTCTGTGGACAATGGGTACAGTTGCAGGAAGGACATGGAGACATAATTCAAGGCCTAACCCATATACTACGAATTTGGATAAATATTGGTCCATATGTTATTTATATGCCTAAAATTGAGGTTTGGGCAGTGGAAAAGGTTAATGAGATTTCTGAGAATCAGGGAGGTGCAGACCAAAGTGCTGGATCTCGAGCATGGATATACTGCTTCAGCAAGTGGATTCAATACCTGCGGATGTGCCGTTGGTATTTCTGGCTACTTGTGAGCTACCAGGGACTGCTTTTCCCTTTCAGATAAGAAATTTCTTCATGAACCAAGACGCTGATGTATCTTCACTTGCATCCAAAAAGAATGTACCTTGCTTTTCTGTGCAACAACCTTCTACCTCAGATTATAAGTGTTTATTTGATCAATCTGCTAAGAATATAACAAAGGCTTTAATGAGAAGATACATTCAATTTATTCATGACATATCTCATGGTGTTGCTATATCGCTGAGGAAATTTAAAATTGCTTCGTCTTGTGGAAAGCTGGATGAAGGAGCTGGGAAAAATATAATAAACTGTCCTTCCAAGACATGTATTGAGAGGGAATATGCCTCACTGGATGAACCAAAGAATATCTGTCCTGAGGATGATGTTGGTGGTTTTCATAAAGGAAGTCAATGTTATTCAATAGGTGCTAAGGATTACACTATTCTATCGAACATTGAGTTGGAACATTTAAATCTGAAAGATAGACATGATTAGAAGCAACAATGGCCAAAGCCAAATGCTGCAAAAGCCTTCTCACCGGGGATCTGGAAAAGGAACAACAACCATGTAGCTAGCAATTGCAGCTTGTGGTTACCAACTTCTCCACTATATACAGTTTGCTAAACTTGCTAAACTTTTTTGGGTGACACCAAAGTTGAATTAAGGTCCCTGTGCAACCACAGATGGCCCATGGAAGCGTTGGCCAATTAATTCTTGTGTTCTTGATACAAACAGCTCAACACAAGTTGCATTAGGGGACAACAGTACTGAACATAAAGGTATGTCGGTCACTTCTGCAGTGAGAGGTTTGGTTGCTATGGGATTGCTTGCCTTCAAGGGTTTATACAATACTGGGAACGAAGTTTCACGTGATATAAGAAAGGTTTTGGAGCTTTTAGTTAAAAAAATAAAAAAGAAGATTCAAAATGGAAAAGATAAATGCCAAATTTTCCCTCTATTAGCACAAGCAACTTCTCTGGAGGACATGGTTAACATTTGGGCATATGCCACACAGAGCTTGGAAACATAGCTGCATTCCTGTAGTGGATCCTCTTCATGTGCAAGGAAAGGTCAGAGTTAAGCTCCCAAGGGCTTACTGATATTAACATTGTTGGTCGTGGGGAATTGTATGTTCAAGCAACCTCTGATCCTTTTCTAGTTTCTTATTTAAATAATGAAGAAGGTTATTTTCGGCAACACTTCAAGCCCAAATGTTTTTAAACCTGGTATTGATGGTCCTGCTACAAGCATTATTGGGACAGAGATATCAAGTCCAAGATCTCTGTTAGCAAACAATGCTGTTTTGTGGGAATGTTGTCGGCCGATCTTTCCCCCAGTTTGTGACCCCAGCAAATTTTCTTTGCGCAGAGCCTCTGTAGCCCAGAATAATGTGGACTCAGGTGACACTATTGAAAAATCTGCTCAGGAAGCAACTGTGGCAAGGCCGGCTAGGTTTTGCAGGATGATCAATGGAACAGTATCTAAGGCTGATCCATTTGATGGTCATGAAATCCAGTCAGACTTCAAATGCTCAGAGACATTATCAACCAACCATCATTTTCATGACTCTGAGATAGGCATTCTACAATCACATGGTGCCTCAGCAGACACAAATGGTGGTAATGTAGATGCTACAAATAAAATAAAAGATGGTAATTTTCCCAGTTCTCAGGTGCAGTGTGTCTACCAGTGCTGTTTTGAGTGCATACATAGAGTCCATTTATTAGTGAAGCAATTTGTCATGAATTGTTGGAAAGCTGATGGATGCTCTGACAAATACGAAAGTGTCCATGATCAAGTTTCTTCATGTGCAGCACGTGTGCTTGCAGTTGTAGCCTAATTTGGTGTCTCAAAGAGCACAAAGGAATCCGGCAGTATGGAAGGGTCTGTGCTTCTTGGTCAAAACTCTTGTTCTTGTGAGGATACATGTAATTTTCATCTGATGCAGACCGATGCAGACTTTTTCTTGAGGGGGCACAAATATCAGAAGCGAAGAAATCACTATAAGAGGATGTAAATGTTATGCGAGTCCAAGAAAAAGGAATGCAAGGTGGAGACATGGACGTGATACTTCTTGGCTAGAAGATAATCTTGAATTTGTTATTGTTGATCATGTATGTAACTCCGACCGGACCGAGGACCTTCATATTCATTGTCAAACAGATCATGTTTATTTTTGTTTGCTTATACAAAAATTGTCAACCATGAAGCAACCTCTATGGTAGCTGTCCTTGTAATGGTTTAAACGGTCGCATAAGCTGTAAAAACACTTTTTGTGTACATGCGAGAAAGCTTCGCCCCAAGATTTGTAGAACAGAGTCCTCTTTAGCTTCCACTACCCCAGTGACAGTGTCCTTGGAGACATGAAATTAGCCATGCAATGCTTTAACCAAGGTCTAAAGGATAAGCTCAATTCCCAATATTTCTCTTCAGACTGTAATCTGGTTGTTCCTTTGATGGCTTAAGAGATTTATTTGCTGAGTAATTTGTTGCTTCAAAGTGAAGTATCCTTGGTCTTTAGTGATGGGGCCATTGGGAGGGGCCTTGCATCATATATTTGAAAGTTGGAATGTTGTAGTTGGAGGGACTAGAGTGTTATAGGAACCAAAAAACCACCACCCCACGAAACAAGTGAAAGACCAAATGAGTTGAGCAATGTGGCAAAAGGAGACATCGAGATTTTTTTGAGTATTTGGTGTTGATAAACAAGACTGAGATTGGGACCAAATAGAGAGAGAAGTAGAAAATTTCAATGGCGTCTCCAAGCTTTTCTGTCACAACCCATTCATTGACACGACCAACTTCTAATAATCCAATGATAGTTTCCTTGGTTCCATGAAGAGACATCACATTTTCAAACAAGATCCAGAAAACAAGCAAATGCAGAGATTTGAAACAACCAACATTTCATTTAATTAGTTGTCCTTGACCACTACAGTAGAGAGACCTTTTTTGTCTTGTTTTTTGCCCATGGCAAGTGAGGATGATTATCATGATATATCTTTCGAATTTTATGTGTAGTAAAAGTGGATGAAAAAGAGGTTGAAGCTACTTACTTGGGAGTGCTTACTGCATTTAGTAAAGCGATGATCAAAGCTCTAAATAGGAAGAAGGTTGCTGCTCTGACTGAAACAACAAAAGCTTCACAAGAGAGTTTGGATAATTATTAACCTTATTTCTAAGGATCTCCTTGACCATATTTCTAAACAAATTTGTTGGACCACAAGATCAACGGTGTTGCTAATAGCGGTGGCCTTTACATTCTTTGAGATGTTTTTAATTCCTTTGAGACAAAGAAAGAGTTTCTCTTTCTGGAGTTTAAACTTGAAAATATTGATTTTGGATAATCAAAGGTGATGAAGGGCCTTCTTGATAAAAAAATACCTGAACTTGATGCTTATTTATTCCTCTGATTCCCCCTAGATTCACCCTTGTATGTCTTTTGGAATCTTCTAGTTCGATATAGGCAAGACAAGTTTGAATTAGAGACCAAATGTTTTAAACTACATAACATGTTGTTAAAGGGGCTCACACAGTGCACCAATGGATTTTTTATCAAAATGTGTAAGACAAAGGAATTTGTAAGAGAATATAACTTTCTGCCAAATTATTCACCAGGGAACTATACAACCCACACAATTTGTTCAAGGATAGTCCAAGCTTTGTTCACTCAGTGTTGCAGGAAAGGAAACTGAAATTGAATACTTTCTCAGATATTTTGAATGAAACAACTTGAAGTATTTAAATCACAGGATATAAAAAATACAATCTGTAGTTCCATACAATGTTGTAATGAAAATAGATTCAACATATAATATACATATTGCAGTAAAGACATGCTTCAAAGTGAAAAATATGCACGATTTACATATTGCAGTAAAGCCATGCTTCAAAATGCAAAATATGTAGGCTTTATTATAATCAAAATTCCTTGTAGATAAGTAATTTTTTTTATGGAATCAACTAGTAGGAAACACAATGTACTTAAGAAAATTACAAACTGATACATAAGCAATGAAACAATGCTTATCAACTTGAAATTACAGGCTCAAATTTGGGAATGTATGAGTATTGCCATCCTTTACCTGAGGGATATTATAATCATTCGATATCTTTTCTCAGCTTTATCTAAGGACAAAGCATGGTGGTTTTTGAACTTGGGTCATTATCATTGCTATTGATTCAACTCGCCCCTTCAACACAGTTGGACCTCAATGTCTTACTACCATTACCATTACTTTAGTGTAGCTTTGGCAACTGTGGCAAGGCCGGCTAGGTTTTGCAGGATGATCAATGGAACAGTATCTAAGGCTGATCCATTTGATGGTTATGAAATCCAGTCAGAGTTCAAATGCTCAGAGACATTATCAACCAACCATCATTTTCATGACCCTGAGATAGGCATTCTACAATCACATGGTGCCTCAGCAGACACAAATGGTGGTAATGTAGATGCGACAAATAAAATAGAAGATGGTAATTTGCCCAGTTCTCAGGTGCAGTGTGTCTACCGGTGCTGTTCTGAGTGCATACATAGAGTCCATTTATTAGTGAAGCAATTTGTCATGAATTGTTGGAAAGTTGATGGATGCTCTGACAGATACGAAAGTGTCCATGATCAAGTTGCTTCATGTGCAGCACGTGTGCTTGCAGTTGTAGCCTAATTTGGTGTCTCAAAGAGCACAAAGGAATCAGGCAGTATGAAAGGGTCCGTGCTTCTTGGTCAAAACTCTTGTTCTTGTGAGGATACATGTAATTTTCATCCGATGCAGACTTTTTTTTTCTTGAGGGGGCACAAATATCAGGAGTGAAGAAATCACTATAAGAGGATGTAAATGTCATGTGAGTCCAAGAAAAAGGAATGCAATGTGGAGACATGGACGTGATACTTCTTGACTAGAAGCTAATCTTGAATTTGTTATTGTTGATCATGTATGTAACTCCGACTGGACCGAGGACCTTCATATTCATTGTCAAGCAGAGCATGTTTATTTTTGTTCGCTTATACAAAAATTGTCAACCATGAAGCAGCCTCTATGGTAGCTGTCCTTGTAACGGTTTAAATGGTCGCATAAGCTGTTAAAACACTTTCTGTGTACATGCGAGAAAGCTTCGCCCCTGAAACATGTAAGTTCCGAACTATGTATCTTTTCAGAAAGCCGTGTACGACCAGAATAAAATGATCAGCTGAGAAAGGTGATCAAAATATTGAGTAAATGGAGGACTCAAGATCTACGGCCCAAATTATTTTGCGTCCAGATCAACGGAATGCGTGGGGTCCAATTCTGTGGAAATTTAACGTTGGGAAAGGTCCCACGTTCGGTGGTTTCCATCAAACAACCCAAGCACCAGATCAACGGCACTGTACCCATTGAATTTATTTCAAAAAGAAGTTTTTGTTGCTTTATAGGTTAAACATTAGCTTGAAATATGAAACTTATTCCAAAATGTTTTTGTTACTTTATAGATAAGGCATAGATTTTTTGGCTTTGTGATGAAATAATGAAGGGAAAATACATGTTAATTTGTTACTTGTGCTCTTTGACTGAAAAATACACGGTGAGAGAATAATGCATATTATGCTAATTGAAGAATGTTTTTCGCTTGTCGAAATTTTAGTATTGAATTTAACACACGAACACTTTACAACAATGAACTAACAATATTCATGATGAAAATAGCAATATGGAAGATTTATCTACATGGGGAGATTCCAATCACGTTCCAAGGCATTTTTTAAAATGTGGATGTGACAAAAGGTTGTTGTGGAAGGTGTTGTTTGTATATGGGAAATTTCTTGATCGTTGTGTATAATCCTAATGTTGATAGATATGTCTACTAAGTAGTTCCAGTTAATGGGACATTGATTTGAGTGTTCAATATATTTTTATTCTTTATCAAAGTATTCTTTTGTTGTATTTGTGTTCTTCAATTTATGCCTTACGGCGTTTCCTTTGCAACATCCGGTGCAAATGCT
>APFE030178282.1:14227-24806 GCA_000404065.3 Pinus taeda
CAGTGGGAAATCTCTGTGTATATGTGTTTTATGTGTTATGCTCTCGCATTTTTATTTTTCTTGTGATTTAGAATTCGTATGCAGGTAATTTCTGTACGGGGTTAAAACCTACATCAAGGACGTGCAAACCAATCCATTGGGGCACCCTACACACAATTTCAAATGAGTCAAGGAGACACTGCTTATCCTGGGGGTTATTCTATACCCCAACATCACAATCCCCATGGAAATCCACGTTACAATGCCATACCCCAAGGCAACTACTATACCACGCAACCTATGTATAATATTGGGACTCAAGCGATGGGAGGACCACGAGGATCCTCAAGTCATATGTCATCACCTTGGTCTGAGTCGGGGTCACCACAGACTCTGCCTTTCTTGGCAACATTGGATATCCCCAACTTGTACAAACTTACAAATGACCCCATATATCATAACTTTGGCTACCAATCCCACAAAAAATACCAATAGACATCCCCAAGTTTGAAGGGAAACAAGGGGAGGATCGAGGCACCCATATCACCACCTATCATCTTTGGTGTGTTTCTAACTCCATGGTGGATGATAGTGTCTGGTTACATCTTTTTCCCTGAACCCTCACTGGTAATGTAGCCAAGTCGTACATTGAGTTACCACGCACGTAAGTAAATACCTTCGATGCTTTAGCGATGGAATTCTTAAAGGATTTCTAGCTACCCATCTGCTATGAGACTGGGATAGAGCTCCTCAATTCATTATGTCAAGATACCTTCACCCACATCTCTGATTATATACATGAATGGAGACGTAGGTAGAGGTTAGTCAAAGCTCCCCTCATAGACTATCTCTTAGCAGACTAGCTTTGCAAGTCCCTTCTCCCCCAAATCGCTAAAGATGTCACCTTACGTGGTGTGGTCACATAAGACCAATCCATACATCACGCCCAACACTTAGATCTGATATATTCACAGTCTGGAACTATTTACAACATAATCCACAATGCCCCTCACAACTCCAATGCTTTCGCTACTTAACACCCCAGAGCGCATGCCGATGGGATTGTTGGTGCAACCTCTGGGGCTACTGTAAAACAACTCAGTGGTCACATTGCCCAGATGTCAGTGGACCCCTCTACCAAATCGACTACTCTTCCTACCACCGTTATAGACTTTGTGCAGTCTATGCAAAAACCTGGTGGTAAGATTAAGAAGAATAAGAATAAGATCGCTCCTTCTGAGGAGCAACCGACAAAGTAGAAATACCCAAAGAAGAAAGCCATTGCACCTCCTAAAAATGGAAAGGATAAACCCACTAGATTCCCTTTCAAAATCTATGTTGAAGACCACATGACCTATCGCTGGCCGCGTCTTCAAGAATGCACAGATTTCATTACTAAAAAGGATACTAGTAAGACCCCCGCTGTCCTTAATAATCCTTTCTCCACTTAGCAGTAGCAACACCTCATTGCAAACCAACCCCAACCCTTGCAAGTGGGCAATGGTGGTTCGCAACATCCTTCAGTTGGTGAAGGATCTTCTACCATTTACACCTTTGAAATAGTAGATCTACAAACAAGAGCCAAATCCTATGGAGCTCCTATCGCTCATGCAGAGGAACCTTCCTCAAGTCAAAACCCACCACTGCCGAATGATTTGCATATCGAAAGGCTAGTTGCTGACCTTGTGATTTTCCCCCCTAAAGGGGCACTTCGACGCACAACACACAATACATCTACACGTGCTGCCCAAAACTACAACATTGTAGAAGATTTGGCACAAGCACCGTCGGCTATGTTGGCACTCGAAGTATTACAAACGTGTCTAGCACAAAGGAAAGCTTTGCTTTCAACTATTGGTAGTATCGACCCACAGGATTCCATGCTTGCAATTTTCGACATGGAAAAGTGTAAACCTCCCCTTTCCCACCAGCTTGCATTTCAAGTGCAAATTTTTTCGAAAGGTAAAGGTATACATAAAACTATCATCGATGAAGGTGCTTCTACCTGCATCATGTTAGCTTAATGTTGGCTCACTTTTGGTTCTCCAACCCTATCCCTGCCATCTAATTCCCTTAAAGCTTTCGAGGCCACACTTTCATCCCAAAAGGTTACTTTGCCAACTACCCCATCATTTTGAGTGGGAAAACAATAACGATGGATATTGAAGTCGTGGATCATAAACTCAACTATAATTTGCTTTTGGGCCGAAATTGGACTTATGCCATGAATGCCATTGTGTCTTCAGTCTTCCATATCATCCTATTTCCCTAAGATGGAAAGATAGTCACAATGGACTAGCTGTCCTTTTGCACCCTAGACTACTCCACATTACCTAGTGGCTCTGTACCCTTAGTGGGTGGTGTACTTGACTCTTATGCCAGTATTGGTACTGGTCTATTGAAGGGATCTTCCCTGATGGGTTGTTTCCATCTTTTGTTGCCCGGGGTTCCACAGACGATCTTTATGGTTTCATCCATTCCTCACGAACCGACCGATCCTTGGATCCTCATAGCCCCTTCAGATATTGACACTTACGGAGAAAAAATGTCACTGTTACCAGGTGAATTGGCCTACCAGGCCATTCAATCTGCATCAGAGTCTTCGCTCACTTTGGTCACAGCCAATGGTACCACCACCCCTTCCATAACTACTCCTTTCGATCCCCTCAATCAATTCCTACCTAAGGACGAAGATATTAGAGAGATCATGAGTTTAGAAGAGTGACCTTGGGAGAACTTGCACCATCATGTTTTGATATCTGATTCGGACATGATGCCTCTTCAAATCCTGTCACCTAACGCACCTGAAATCATTTCCTCACCATATAGAACTATCCAAACTTTGGACTCGGAGGGAAACATGGGTAATCTTTCAAAGACATTGGGCATCGATATTTCAATCAAGACAGGCATCGTGGAAAATATGATGGAAATAATACTAAGAGGGGGGGTGAATCAGTATTATCAGATCAATAATTTTATTTCCCAAACATATTTGTATATGCTACTTTAGATAAGTAAACTAGCGTGTACACACAACTATACTTAAAGCAACTAACATATATGCAGAGAACTTTTGATTTAGCTAATTTATCATGCATTGAACTTTAACCAGTATATTAGAGATTTATTAGATAGTGTAGTAAAAGAAAAATAAAGCGTCACACATAAGCAACACACATGAACACGAAGATATGAGGCAGAAACCCAATGTGGGTAAAAACCACCTGATGCTGTCGTCTCTGTATTCTTTTAATAATAAGAAAATATGTTTACAATCTTGTATTGGTGCAGACTCATACTAGTACGTAGGCTTCTACCTGCAGAAGGTTACAACCTTCTCTCATTCTCCAGTTTCTACTGGAAGGGATCTATAACCCCCTAGCTCTTGTACTAGCCGATATGTTTACTAGTACATAGGCGATGACCTACAAAAGGATACGACCTTCTTTCTTCCTCCAAGGACCACGTTTCATAAATTTTTAGACTGGATCCATAAACAACATCATAACTGCAATACAATCATCAACCAATCACTGAAACTCAATCATCACTTTCTAAATCAACCATAACTGAATCAATCAATCACTTTGACAACCCATCATCACTGTAGCAAATCACAATCAATTTGATCATTCAGAATACTGTCACCATAACCTAAACCAAAACCCATAACTCTGCAATAGCAACCAGAAACAACTAAAACATACTTTATAAGGTATACACTACTTCCATGTGTCAAACCAGTGTGTATACACGCTTTTATCAAAGCCAACCAACGTACACATCTGCAAATATTAATTCATAATTCTGCAGCTATTCCTAACTTCAATTATACCCAGATCATAATATTTACATAATAACACATGCGTCAGTGTTCAGATCTAGACTATACATGATCAAACCACATAATGATAATTCATTTCAAGCCTTAAGATCCCGATCCATCATTATATCTTATCCCTCATCAATTGCTAAGTTTCAGATCAAGCACATCACCATAAGCCAATAACCTGCATACTAGATCTCACACTTCTTCAGATACTCGATACATGCACACCTGGCCTAATGATCTTCTCCTTCTTATATAGTTTTAGGCCTTTCTCAATACCATGGACCAAAACCACTTAGGACAAATACCTTGGACCAAATACCTATTGTCAATACCTTGGACCAATACCTTGGATTAAAATACCTTGGACCAAATACCTCGGACCAAAACCTTAGTTTTCCAAGATATACGCACTTTTCCTTCTGTGAAAGTGTGTGTGTATGTATACGCTACTTGTGTTTGGTGAACCTGCATGTATACACAAATTGGTCAATGTGAACCTGTGTATACCTCTCTTTCTTCATTCTTTGTAGTCTGATCTGTAATTCTTTGTTGTTGACATGTTGTACTGTGATCTTTCATCTGAGTGAGTTTCCATCAAGGACAACACCTGTATCATAATGCCAACAATCTCCCACTTTGGACTTGATGGAATCAATAACACCAAGTCACTCTCCCCCTTTGACATCAAGGGAAAAAGGTGGACCAAGATAATTTCTCCCTTTGACATACATTATGCTGGTCATGCTCCCCCTAAGTACATGCTGAAATGCACTGAAACCATCCATGCTCTTCCTGAGCATAAGCAAAGTCTGCAAAAAAATATTTTCTAAAAGAATAACATGACTCTATAACTCAACTATGTGAGGATGACCTTCCTATCACCAATGACTCATACACACATCCATCTCCCAACCAAGTGGGGATATACCAAATTTGACTCATCCACCGAACCAAGTGGGGATATACCAATTTTTTATACATGACGAAAACAAGAAATATTACATCATCCATCCCATGTAAAGTGGGGATACCAATTACATCATTTGTCCAAGAGGACTCATTCAAGGCATATCACACCCTAGAATTTTACATGACTTGAGCAACAAATGGTAGAAATATATGAAGCCATAGCTGAACTCGAAAACGATAATGCCAACAATGTTGAATGTACGTGAAGGCTAATGCTCCCCCTGAACTTGTGCTACCTGTGCATTGTTAACAGGTCAATGATCAAGGCATCTTTTTCAGTCAGATAAAATTAATGAATAGAGCATATAGACATTAATCATCAATATCTGTCAGTGCACCCATATCAGAGCCTGCCCCACTATTTTTTTTTTGTCTGAAACACATATACGCTCCTTGACCCACAGAAACCTGCGTGTGTACACGACTATACTTTATGAAACCCACGTATAATAACCTTTTCTCTGAAAATTGGATTTAACAGCAGGATGATGCGGCAACTACTCCCAACTTTTGTCTGAGATATTAAAATGTCTCTCTGGGCAGTGGTTTAGTGAATATATTAGAAACCTATTCTTTGGAGGGAACATACTCCAATTTGACCTTTTGTTCAAGCACTTGTTCACGTAGAAAATGGTATTTGATGAATATGTGCTTGGTCTTGGAGTGCATGACTGGATTCTTTGAAATACTGATGGCACTTCTATTATCACATAGAATGGAGATGGGTGGAGTACATGTGATCTGAATGTCTTGCAAGGTTTGCATCATCCAAAGTAGTTGTGTGTAGCAATATGCAACAACCACATATTTTGCTTTAGCTCTAGATAACACAATTGAACTTTGTTTCTTGCTGAACCATGATCCTAACCTAGAACCCATGTAGAATGAACCACCACTAGTGCTTTTTCTGTCATCAACACTTCCTACCCATTCTGCATCTGTATATGCATGAAAAGTGAGATCTGTATCTCTAGGATACCATAAACCAAAGTTCTGTGTTCCTCAGAGATATTTGAAAATTCTTTTGACTGCCTGAAGGTGTGATTCCTTTGGATTTGCTTGGAATCTTCCAACTATTCCTACTGCATGCATGATGTCAGGTCAGGTACCTGTTAGATAAAGAAGACTGCCAATCATGGATCTATAAGTCGGTTGATGTACTGCTGCTGATTCATCATTTGAGCTGAGGCTGAATCCTGTTATCATTGGAGTACATACGGGTTTAGAATCTTCCATGTTGTACCTTTTCAGGATCTGTTTGAGATATTTGGTTTGTGAAAAAAAATATTATATTTATTTTGTTGAACTTGTAGACCAAGAAAATAGGTAAGTTCACCAAGCAATGAAATTTCAAATTCTTGCTGCATTACTGAAGCAAAATTCTAACTCATGGATTCTTCATTGCTACCAAAAGTGATATCATCAACATAAACAACAATAATTAGCAATTTATCAGTGTCAATCTTTGTATATAAATTTCTATTTGCTGACCCTTTTGAAAAACCCTGTTGGTGTAGATATTTGTCAAGGCGGTAATACCAGGCCCTTGGAGCTTGTTTCATACCATAGAGAGCATTTTTGAGTCTGCATACAAGTTTTGCATCATTTCCAAGAATGAATCCTTTTTGTTGTTCAATATAAACTTCTTCTTCTAAATCCCCATTAAGGAAAGTATATTTTACATCCATTTGGTATACTTTTAATTTTTGAAAGCTAGAAAGAGCAAGAAACATACTTATGGCTTCAAGTCTAGCAATAGGCGCAAAAGTTTCTTCAAAATCTATACCTTCTTATTGAGCATACCCTTTACAAACAAGTTTGGCCTTGTTTCAAATGACTTCTCCATTTTCATTTAGCTTGTTTTTGAATATCCATTTAGTTCCTATAATATTTTTGTCATGAGGTCTAGGAACTAATTCCCAAGTATTATTCTTTTCAATTTTCTCAAGTTCTTCATTCATGGCCTTGAGCTAACATTCATCTTTGCATGCTCCATTTACATTTTGAGGTTCGGTGGAGGATAGTAATGCTAGATAGCTTGAGGTTTCTGTAATAGTTCTTCTTGTCTATACACCTGCCTCCTTTTCCCCTAAAATTTGAGTTTCTGGATGATTTTTCTAAACATACCCGCACGGAGTCTTTTCTTCTACCGTTATCTCTTCTTTTGGTGCTTCATTGGTTTTTTCTTCAAAATCATTGTGATTTGATGTGGGAAAATAATCCCCATCTTCTTCATTGTCATAATCTTCGGCTTTTATTTGTTTTGGATTTTTGCATGCTTCATCAACTACAACATCAATACTTTCAACAATTTTCCCAAGTCTTTTATTATAACATTTATATCCTTTACTTTGGGAAGAGTAACCAAGAAGAATACCTTCATCTACTCTGGGCTCAAACTTACCAAGTTTTTCATCAGTCCTTTTGATATAACATTTGCTTCCAAAAACTTTAAAGTATTTTACAGTAGGAATCTTACCATACCAAAGTTCATGTGGAGTTTGAGTGTTGTTTACTCGAACATTTTCTTGGTTGAGAATAGTTACGACGGCGAATGCAGCCTCACCCTAGAAGGTTGCAGGAGTTTCAAATTCATATAGCATAGCTCGAGCCATTTGTTGAACAGTTCTATTCGTTCTTTCTACTACTCCATTTTGCTAAGGAGTCCTTGTGGTGGAAAACTGCCTTTTTATTCCATGTTGTTCACAAAAGTCAAAGAATTCATCCGAGGTAAATTCCCCTCCTCGATCAGATCTGAGGCATTTGATTTTGCGATCTGATTCATTTTCAACCAAAGCTTTGAAGGCTTGGAACTTTTCAAATGTTTCATCTTTATGCTTTAGAAGACCTATCCAAAACATTCTGGAAAAATCATCAATGAACAAAATAAAGTTTCTTCTCCATGAGGTGACTTTTTCCTTGATGGTCCACATAAATCAGTATGGACAAGTTCAAGAGGCTTATTAGCTGACCCTTCTTTTTCAATGTAGTGAGCTCTGGTTTTCTTACCGAATTGACATGGTTTTCATATTGTATTTTCAGGGATGCTAATATCTAGAAGATCACGAACAACCTTGAATCTGCATGCTTTTATTATTTGAGAAAAGCTTAGATGTCCCAATCTTCTATGCCACAGCCAGTTTTCATCATTTTTTCTTAGATAGCACTGTTGTTGTCCTCCCTTGAGTATGTATAAGTTGTTTGGAGTTCTTGTACCTTTGATCATGGTTTCTCCTGTATCAAGCTCATGAACAACACATCCGTTTGATCGAAACAGCACTTCATTTCCTTTATCACACATTTGACTGACACTTAATAGGTTATGTTTTAGTCTGTCTACATACATAACATTCCCAGCTTTAACCTTTTCTTTCAAGAAAACAAAGCCTTTACCTTTTATGACAACAGGAGTGTCGTTTCCAAATGAGACATTCTTTTCCTTTTCTAAGGCATTATATGAGTGAAGTTTTTCTTTGTCACCTGTCATGTGTTTTGAGCATCCACTGTTGATGTACCAGTGATTTCCTTGTCCTTCTGCATGCAAGGCTATACTACATCTTTCTGTTTGAGATTCTTTCCTTCTCCATATCTTGGGATTTAATGGAGTTTTCTCCTTTTGAGATGTTTTCAAAATTTACTCTTGCATTCAGATTCTTCATGGCCAAAGTTGTTATAGATTGAGCATTCTATTTCATTTTCAAGAAGAGAAAAGTTATTGCAGTGGCACGATCTAGATTATCCACAGTTTCGTGTTCATTCTGTCGACGTTTCAAATGCCAAAGGGGGTCCATCATTAGGACTAAATTAGATAGAATATGAATGAAAGCTTATTGAGAGAAGAGCCTTTCGACCTGGGTATAAATAATCCTCAATCCCTAATTTTTATAAATAAGCCGACACTTATATATATGATTTCTATTATTTTTTTTATAACAGTTTTATAGAAAAATTTAATTATTATTTAGCTTTATTTATTCCATCTATGATTTACCTGAACCTAAAAATATTTTACGATTCATAATCAAGTTCTTCATTTATTAAATTTATAAGTCTTCTATTGTTTTTATTATTTATTTAATTAATTAATTTAAATTTTAATTTTATTTGATTATTTCAATGTCATTTAATTCGCTTTTCTATCTGCGTTTGTTCATTTTTCGTTTAGATTAATTAATTTGGATTAATTAATTAATTAAATTTTGAATTTTATTTATTGTATTTACATCTTGTTCATTGCTAAATCTTATTTTAACCCCTAATTTCTAATTAGATTCAATTTAAAAGCTTAATTTATAATCCTCTATTTATTTTATTATTTATTAATCAAATTGTTAATCTTGGTTGAATTATTAATAGAATTTTAGTTGAGAAGAGACTAATTTTATATTTAGAAAATTAATTAACTTTAATTAATTTTGATTTGAAATTAACTTAATTAAATAATTAAAAGCTTAAAATTAATCTAATAATTATTTATAATTCTTGTCTTATTTAAACTTTAACTTCTAACTTAATTAAATTAAGATTAAAGGTAATTAATTTATAATTCTTTCTAGCAAGTTTTGATGTGGTTACTTTGTTTACAAAGATTCCTCTAGATGAAGCTGTTCATGTCATAAAGATGGCCACCGATCCTGAAACAACAAAGCTTGCAGAGATGTGTTTACGGTCCACTTTTTTCAGTTTTCAAGATCACTATTATGAACAAATATCTGGAGTCGCCATGGGTTCCCCACTCTCACCTATTGTCGCCAACTTATACATGGAGTACTTTGAAAGAAAAGCCCTTAACTCATACCCTTTGAAGCCAGCTTGGTGGAAAATATTTTTGGATGACACTAACCTGAATTGGACTCATGGTAGGGTGGAACTGGAGAAGTTTTCCAATCATCTTAACTCTATATCTTCCGAAATCAAATTTACTATGGAGCTTGAAGAGAATGGTAAGATCCCCTTTCTAGATGTTCTGATCAGTAGAAAAGAGGATGGTACTTTGGGACACCAGGTCTATAGAAAGAAAACTCGCACTGATAGCTATCTTCATGCTGACTCTTACCATCATCCTTCCCAAAAATATGGCGTCTTAAACACTCTAGCTGTTAGGGCTTTCAGGATTTCTGACCCGAATCACCTAAAAGAAGAGATTGAACACTTAACCTCTATCTTCAAGAACCTTGGATACAAAGAGTGGAGTATCCAGAAAGCTATAAGAAGAGCTCAGGATAAGGTCCTCTCTAAGCGTCCTCCTGAAGACAAGAAGGAAAATTATGGGAAAGTTTACCTTCCATTCATCCAAGGGATTACAGATAATATTGCAAAAATCTTAAGGAAGAATAACATAAACACTCAATTTACAACATGTGGAACTATAAGGCAAATGATGAGGTCAGTAAAGGATAACATTGATCGTCAACAACTCAAGGGTATGTACAAGAGTTATTGCTCTTGTGGCAAGAGTTATATTGGGGAAACAGGTCGGTCTCTGAAAATAAGACTAAAAGAGCATGCAACTGATATTAAGAATGAGAGATCCCGTACATCAGCCCTTGCGGAACACTCGTCCAAAACCAAACATCATGTGTGTTTGGAAGACGCTAAAATGATTGCAAGAGAGGATAATTATCATAAAAGAAAAATCAAAGAGGCCATCGAAATTATGAAATTTCCTCAGAACCTCAACAAGGACAATGGGAGTGAAATTAGTGGTAATTGGCTTCCCCTGATCAGACAAATAAACCCCTCCAGGCCTTTGGAAGCATAGTATCAAAGGTCTTCTTTTTAGTAAAATTAATTAAT
>APFE030178282.1:26010-37975 GCA_000404065.3 Pinus taeda
AAATCATATATATAAGTGTCGGCTTCTTCATAAAATTTAGGGATTGAGGATTATTTATACCTAGGTTGAAAGGCTCTTCTCTCAATAAGCTTTCATTCATATTCTATCTAATTTAGTCCTGATGATGGACTCCCTTTGGGGTTTGAAACATCGACAGAATGAACACAAAACTGTGGATAATCCGGATCATGCCACTGCAAAAAACTACCACAGAAGCTTAAAATCTAACAGAAAAGTTATTATAGGAGCTTTTATTGATCCTTGTCACATTCCTTTGATTTCGTGCTTCTGTAGTCATGATGGTTTTGTAAGCAACACATTGAGCAGCTTTGTGTCCAAAATTATGACATGAGAAACATTGCCCATTAAAGAAGTTCCTGCAACTATTGAATCTATTGACCTGGTGATTGTAGTTTCTATTGATATTCATCTTTGGAGCAAATTGAGTATGATTTACCTGAGGTTGGTTGAGGCTTATGTTCATCCTTGAAGCAAATTGAGTCTGATGTACCTGGTGATCTACTTTATGCCTTTGCTGACGATTGTCATACTGTTCACTGTTCTTTGCTGCATCAAGATAGCTTTTAGTGGAGGTTGACGGCTTCTGTGATTGAGATGCTTCTTCAGTATATCGAAGACCTGTCTTTATCAAAGGAGAACTCTACATTTTGATAATTTTATTTAAGGTTTCTGATCCTTTAGCAAATCTAAGATTGAGAGATTTCGTTTTCTCAAGATCCTTTCTTAGACCCACAATTTCACATTCTAGTTTTTCATTGTGTTTTTTCTTTTTCAGCAAGTTGGTATGTCAAGGTATCTATAATCATATTCTTTTCTTCTAAACAGATTTTGAGTTTAGATATTTCTTCATGAAGGTCATATTCTTCTAAAGCATCCCAAAAATTATCATCGTCATAAGCCATTAGAAGTCTATAGTCATTACTATTTTCATCTTCATCACTATTTGATAAACCATCGTTATCTTCATGACTATAGTAACTCCTTTTGTTTACAACTTGTTTTCTATTCCATTTTTCATATTCCTTCCCTTTTTCATATTTATCTTTATGAGGACATTTGGTAGAATAATGACTGACTCTGCCATAGGCAAAGCATTTGAAGGGTAGCTTACCTCTAAATCTTTTGGAACCCCATTGAAACTTCTTGACAAAGTTACCTCATCTTCTTCTTCTAAAATATGTCCTAATTCATTATGTTCTTTCTTTCCTTTTGCTGAAGCTTTAAATGTGGCTTCTCTCATATCTAATCGACCTCCTTTTCTCATCTCAAAGGTAGTTAAGATTCCATGAAGTCGTGTCATAGTGATAGTTTGCAGATCTTGTTTTTCTTCTATGGCAAACACTTTTGATTCAAATTTAGTAGACAAGGATCTCAAAACTTTCTCAACTAAAGTAAATTCCTTTATATCTTCACCCAGATTCTTCTTAAAATTAACAACCTCATCTATACATAAAAAGTAACTAGCTATACTTTCATCACTATGCATCTTAAGATTTTCATACTAAATTTTGAGAGTTTGAAGTTTAACATGTTTTACCTGAGAGTATCCTTCGTATCTCATAATGTTTTTGTCCCATATTTATTTGGCTGATTTGAGCTACATGAATTTGAAAAAATCTGATTGTGATAGACTTCCCAATAAAGTATTTACAGCCCTGGCATTGGTTTCATATTGCTTTTTACCTGCCATATCTGTAGGAATTGCTGTTGGAAATGTGTATCTTCCTTCCGCAATTTCCCAGACATCCATTGTAAGTGATTGTAGATATGTTGTGGTTCTTATTTTCCAATAAACAAAGTTGCTCCCATCAAAGATTGGTGGTCTGATGGATCCCACACTTTCTTGATTACTCATGATAATGGATCTCCCTTCAAGTGATCATGCTTCTTCTGGAGGACCTACTCTGATACCAATTGTTGGAAATAATACTGAGAGGGGGGGGGGGGGGTGAATCAATATTATCATATCAATAATTTTATTTCCCAAACATATTTGTGTATGCTACTTCAACTAAGTAAAATATCATGTACACGCGACTGTACTTAAAGCAACCAACATATATGCAGAGAACTTTTGATTTAGCCAATTTATCATGCATTGAACTTTAACCAGTATACTAGAGATTTATTAGACAATGCAGTAAAAGTAGAATAAAGCATCACACATAAGCAACACACATGAACACCAATATATAAGGTGGAAAACCAATGTGGGTAAAACCCACCTGATGCTGTCGTCTCTGTCTTCTTTTAATAAAAGAAAATCTGTTTACAATGTTGTACTAGTGCAGACTCATACTAGTACACAGGCTTCTACTTGTAGAAGGTTACAACCTTCTCTCGTTCTCCAGTTTCTACTAGAAGGGAGCTACAACCCCTTAGCTCTTTTACTAGCCGATATGTTTCCTAGTACATAGGCAACGACCTACAGAAGGCTACGACCTTCTTTATTCCTCCAAGGACCACATTTCATAAATTTTCAGACTGGATCCATAAACAACATAATAACCACAATAAAATTATCAACCAATCACTGAAACTCAATCATCACTTTCTAAATCAACCATAACTGAATCAATCAATCACTTTGACAACCCATCATCATTGTAGCAAATCACAATCAATCTGATAATTCAGAATACTATTACTAGAATACAGTCACTAGAACCCAAACTAGAACCCAGAACTCTGCAATAGCAACCAGAAACAATTGAAACATACTTTATAAGTTAGATGCTACTTCCATGTGTTGAACCAACATTTATATGTGCTTTTATCAAAGCCAACCAATGTACACATCTGCAAATATTAATTCATAATTTTGCAGCTATTCCGGACTTCAGTTATACCTAGATCATAATATTTATAGAATAACACATGCGTCAGTATTTAGATCTAGACTATAAATGATCAAACCACATAATGATAATTCATTTCAAGCCTTAAGATCCCGATCCATCATTAGATCTTATCCCTCATCAACCGCTAAGGTTCAAATCAAGCACAACACCATAAGCCAATAACCTGCATACTAGATCTCACACTTCATTAGATATTTGATACTTGCACACCTGGCCTAATGATCTTCTCCTCCTTATATAGTTTTAGGCCTTACTCAATACCATGGACCAAAACCACTTAGGACCAATACCTTGGACCAAATACCTAGGGTCAATACCTCAGACCAAATACCTTGGACCAATACCTTGGATCAAAATACCTTGGACCAAATACCTCGAACCAAAAACTTAGTTTTCGAAGATATACAAGCTTTTCCTTCTGTGAAAGTGCATGTGTGTGTATACGCTACTTGAGTTCAGTGAACCTCCATGTATACGTATCTTGGTCAACATGAACCTACATATACCTCTCTTTCTTCATTCTTTGTAGTCTGATCTGTAATTATTTGCTGTTGACATGCTGTACTGTGATCTTTCATCTAAGTGAGTTTCCATCAAGGACAACACCTGTATCATAATGCCAACAAAATATACAGATTGGAGCCAATCGCAATCCTGAGGAAATTATGAGCTTCACCTATCCTTTTAAGGACTTCCACAATGTTTTCCCTTGGTCTTATGAGGAAATGAAAGGCATAGACCCTTCTATTTTCAAGCATGAGATCAAGAAATATCGAGCATTCTTTTTATCGTATTTTTGTTTCTCGTTAATCCAAAAAAACCTCGAGTCTCCTTCTTCGAGCTCGTTAAACTACCACGAAGAAGATCAAGCATTCTTTTTATGGTATTTTTCTTGCTCGTTAATCTGAAAAATCCTCGAGTCTCCTTCTTCGAGCTTGTTAAACTACCACGAAGAAGATTTAGTGTTCTTTTTATGGTATTTTTCTTGCTCGTTAATCCAAAAAACCTCGAGTCTCCTTCTTTGGGCTTGTTAAACTACTACAAAGAAGATATGAGAATGTTCTTTTTTGGGACTTTTTCTTTCTCTTGAACTGAAAAATCCTTGAGTTTTTCATCATTGGGCTCGTTAAACACATACGATTATGGTCCAAGCAACTCTTTTTTGCTCTTTTTCTAGATCATTAAACTAAAAAAGATCATTAGAGCATTCTTTTTAGGCACTTTTTTCTCGCTCACAAAACTGAAAAAATCTCAAGTTTTTTCTTTAGGCTCGTTAAAAATTTATAAAGATGACTCGATCATTCTTTTTTAGGTACTTTTCTAGCTCGTTAAACTGAAAAATCCCAAGTTTTTGTCACCGAGCTCGTTAAAACATCTACGGCAGCAACAAGAGCACTTACCTTTTTGGGACCATTTCTCGCTCTTAAATCGAAAAATCCCCAAGTTTTTCCCCTTCTTCGGGTTCATTAAGTATATAAAGAAGGAATGAGCAGTTCTTTTACCTCTTTTTACTTGCTCAATAAACTGAAAAAGATACCTTGAGTTTTCTTCATTTGACTCATTAAAATTTGATGAAGGTATTGAGTTTATTGTCGCACGACTCATTAAAAATTCACGTCAAAAAACGAGTTTAGTCTGTCTCCTTGTACTCGTAACAAAATGAGGTTGACATATGTTGAACATAGGTTTCTCTTTATCTATATTCAATAGATTAACTCATGGAAAAGTAACCGATTTGGGTATACTATTAACCTTTTGTCACACCTGGTTAACAACTATGACAAAGGGACCACCCTAGAGTCGTTCTTTGCAATCTTTTCAAACTCTCTAAATATGAAAATACCACCGAGTTGTCTCGTCTGGACTCATTAAATTAAACAGACAAGATATAGAGTCGCTCTTTTTATGATCCCTTTCAGACTCTCAAAACATGAAAATATCGTCGAGTTTTCCTGTTTGGACTCATTAAACTAATCAGATAGGGCATAGAGTTGCTATTTTCGTGGTCCTTTTTAGACTCTTAAAATATGAAAAGATCGACGAGTTTACCTGTCTAGACTCACTAAACTAATCAGACGGGGAAAGTAGACAATACAACTACATTCAATATTAGAAAGCGTGGTTTGGCAGCAGCCGTTCCCTTGAACATGGCACTCCCTCAAATAAATCATCCTTGTGACAACCTCTCAATATGAATCCTACCATCCTATGAATTTTAGCCTAAATACCCCGATGTTCTTGCATCTCTGTATCCTAACACTCTTTGGTGTTCATGAGTCAAGGGTCAACCTTTTGTTTCCTCCATCAACACATCAAGCATATCCTTTCATCATGCCCTCTGTCGTTTAGACCCAATGCTCAAAGATTCCTCAAAAAACAAATCATTCTTGTCCCATTTCGTGTCTATTGATGTAGGACACATTATTGCCTACCTTTCGACAGGTATCTTCCTATCGACTTCAACACTCTATCTAGGAAGACAACCAAAAAACACATTCAGTGCCTTGGTACTTGCAGACATTAGTGGTAGGTCGCCTTGTGTTTGATTAGGGGTTCTCATTATTTGCTCCTGGTTAAGTGATTCTATAGGTGTTCGATGAAAAAAACATCTTTCACACTCATTAGATCGTATTGTGCATCTTGGAGACCATCACCATTATTGGTGGCCTTCCTCGCATCTATTAACGGTCTCCATTATTGACTAATAATCAAATGATTTCATGCATATTCAACATCAACGCATATATTTACATGTATCGATCTATGTTATTCGGTGAAATGAAAATCAAGACCTTGGGTAGAGGCTTGCATCACTCAGCCTTTCTTCCTCTCCCAAGTTGCATATATCGTTTTTTGGAGACAGCTCATCAGAATGATCCTCTTATGACACCGGATCCGCATTGTGCTTATCGGCGACCAACATCGTCATATCTCTTTTATGAGAAAAATCACTCAGACATAGCTACTGAGCATGGGAATTCCTGACTCAGGACATGATTTTAGTTGTTATATATATATATATGTGTGTTGTATCAGGTTTCCCGTACCACCCGAAGCTCCAATCCTCTCTCTCTTTTTTTCGAAGAAGGAAAATTATAGTTAAGTAAAGTATTTCAGCCATCGTCGCAGCCTCTGATATCACAATTTATGGGGCATCTGTTATATAGAAAAATGACCCCCTCATCAGCTCAAAGGGGAAAGACAATATAGCTCAAGCAAAGACCAAGATCACAAGCCTTATTTCCACACTAATGTTGCCTAAACACTGACAACATGCATTATAAAGCTTCTCTATAAGCCTAAGGGAGCATTAGTGACCCTACTAACTCTAGTTGTTAGTTCGGGATCATCGTTAGTGGATCCTAATGAGCATCTAGAGGTCAAAGAAGTGAATTGAATCATAAATATCTCTATATTCCCTCCTAAATCTACTCAGAAAATCAAGGAAACATCTCAAATTCGACCTATTTGTGGGATTTCAAAATCCTAATGAAGGAGGCAAATGGGAAAGAGCTGAAAAGCATGGCAACATAATTGCTTTTACCTTAAGAGACTCATGGAGGAACTTGCCAACCCTAACTCAATTGCTACATAAGCAAAGCTAGGGCTATGGTGATGGAGGTCAGATCATTTGAAAGGATAACTTACTTGATTATTGAGCATAGTCTCAAATCTAAGCATAAGAAGTTGGTAATAAGGGAGAGAAAGAGAGAAGATGGAGGGGTAAGGGAAGGCTGATGCAAAAGATGGTTGTAATCACTCTTCCGACATTAATATAGAACTACAGTTGTACTGTCTACTCCATGGTGTTGGTACTATCATTCATTTACTTGTTTTTCCAATACCTTTTAGCATGAGTAACTTAGTTATGTGTAACTAGATGTCTTTTATATATTCATGTATTAGTTATCAAGGTTGTATGTTGTGATTATGCTTGTCTCTTGTATGTGCAGGACTTGATCTGGAGCCAACTCAGGGGACTTCCACCTAGCTACATTGTGCTCTCTAGAAAATCTACACGGAGGCTTGAGGTAGTCCATCTATTTTTCTTTGATAGTTAGTTATTGTTTATGAAAATGCATCTCAATTTGTGACAGCTGCAGATAATCTTACAGTTTTCCAAAGGTCCCAGGAAGACCTTTGAGGGTATCTCCATTCTCCATACACCGTGCATTTTATCCTATAGCAGGGGCCTTTTCCTTATTGGCACATTTATTTATTAATTCCTACAGGCCTTCCACAACCTTATTATCGCGTATCAATTTCATGCAGGTCTCCAAAAACGTAGTGAGTATAGAAGGATCAACCTCTGCAGGCTCGTTGATTTCTTACATCTTGTCCTGACTTCCTGAGGTGGAGACCTCAACGAAGCTCTTCTAGGATTCCATAAATGTTTCCTTAGTGTGATTAAGATCAAATCCAACTTCTTTCTCTAGAGCCTTGCAGACCCATCCACCCTCTTCAATATGTTTACCTTTATCAACGCCAGTTGTCATTCCACTTCACAACACAATATTAACACTTTGATCTTCCTCGCAGGGCTCAACCCTCATAATTTGTAAATCCTACGTAGGCTACTGAGGCTGCATTTTCTTCTCTTGCATATTAGCTATTAACACCGGGAATTCTTCTATAGTATGGTCAAACTATCTGTAGTATTGACATGATGGGTATGTAGGATTCTGGCACTCCCACACATAGTGCCCCGACTATTCGTAGTTGTAGTAGATAATCTGAGAGTGACCTCTACCAGGTCCTCCTCCTCGGCCTCATCCTCGACCATGAAAACCTCTGCGCGCTCCTCTAGCACCTTGATTTGGAGGTCACGTCTCTGTTTGCATATGGTATGTAGGAGTCCTTTCCATCCTCAAAAATAGCTTCGACAGTGGTGCTCATTGCTTCCCACCGATTTATAGAAATTACAGAAAAAATGCTCAAGTGTTTGAACGAACTTATGAAGTATATGGCAATTATCCATCACATGTTGCCTAGTAACTTGACAAATGGAACACCATAGAACAACCCCCATTCTTGGCCCTACGTGGGCTTCTAGCTTAAGGGAAATTGACCCCCCTCCTGTAATATAATTTGCGTACATGGGAAAATGATCTTTATCGTTCCCGTGGCCCTTACACTTCAAACGCCAGACTTCCGTGCACATTTCTGCCTTAATCTCCTTGTCTTTTTTCGAACTTTGTAATTCTAGGTGTAGGCTTGCTAACTGTGACTGGATTTATCGTACCCCTAGGTTCATATCTTGAATAGGTGATGCATGCAGCCTCATCGCGATTTCCAGGGCTTCTACTTGTGTTTCTATCTTCTACTGTGATAGGGAAATTCTCAAATGGGGAAAAAGCGACATGATAAACTAGTCGCAATGTTGGCTATCTGTGATCTGCATGTTAGCATGTCAAATCTAGCACTTTAACCTCTGATCAAAGTCCCAAGGCTTCTCCTCAACCTTCATCATGATCTCTTTAAATTCAATTACTAACTGTGAGTCAGATTTAGGCTTACTAAACACTTTGTTCAAAGCCATCTTATTTTTTTGCTAGCGTTGTAAGAGGATTATCAGTGCAATACTTAATGTACCAGGTTAGTGCATGATCTTGCAAAGCAGTAACCAACTGCGCCTTCTTTATATTATCATCAGTTATTTATTGTGTTGTCCATACAACATTCACAACAAACTAGAATTTCTCTGGGTCTTCACTTCCTATTCCTTTGAAGATTGGCATCTTCATTGCGTTTGCCATGTTGAATGGTGGAGGTTGAGGTGGAGGTGTGGGTGAACATGTATGCAGTGGAGGTGGAGGTGGAGTGGATGGGTGATTTTTTTCTAGGAATACCCTAAGTTAATAGCTAAACAATGCTTCATAGCATAGTTTACCCCACCCTTTCGTCGTCACTTGAAGGAGGTCCAATCAATGGGCTATACTCTGGTCCTGATCCTTCATGATTTATAAAGAATCTTCCACTTCCCGTAGATCCAAAAATTTAAGGTAATGGCATTACCCATTTTTCACATAATAGCATCTTAATCCAAATATTCAATGATCTTAAATACTTACCTAACGGTCCTTCGAAGAATCTTTGCTCCACTTCTCTATAGATGACTTAGGTATAAACTGCAAATTCTATAACAAATCCTCCTAGAATTTGATCGAGCCAATGATCGACAACCTACGTGATCTTGTTTTCATAGGCTTCTAGTCATCACACTTATTATGGAGTCCACACTATTGGAATATCGAGCTTCCACCTTCCTTGACTATCTGTCAATTTAGCTAACCACTCGTACAATTCAATTGGGAAGGTGCAGAAGAAGATTTTGTGTATCTTTGTATACAAATATCTATTCAACCAATCTTCCTTTGATAGGCACAGGTTCCTATTTTCTTACGCTGTGAACTCATGAATCTTCCTATATAACCATTTTTCAATTTCTTTCTTAGTCAGATTCCAATGATGCAATATCACACATCTCTTTAAGCAGATGCCAGTCCCGAAAACATAACCATTTGTTGGCTAAGGGGGTCCTGACCTAGGTTTAGATTTAGTTGTTCCAACCAAGAAAGCCCTACACCACTGGCCCTTTCGGAAACAACTTGCATAACACTGGCTGCAGTCTCACATGAAGCAGTATGGGGGGATGCAAGAATCAATTTTCTGCATCCAGAGACTAATGTGTTGTCTTCTAGCACCTTAGATCTGCCTCTACACAGATCAATAAACTTCTAGGGCACATTACTGCAACTAAGTTAAAACAGCCTTCAGACCTTCATGAAGGTCCACAATCAGTCCTTGCGGACCTTTAACAGTCGATTTACCTACTTATGCGCATTAAAAATCAATCCTAAATTGGAGTTCACACAAATCTACTTAACTCGTTAGAAAACATAAGAGAAATCACGACAAACTTCGCGGAAGTGCCTCAGAATTCATTTCATACATTATTAAGATAGATTCAAGACATTCGCATAACATTTATTCATTATTTCATAAAACATGTCATTCAATGGCAGCTTATAACATAAACAAATATAAACATAAATACTTAGTAATTCTCAGGAAAAATTCCTTTATTGATCTTAAATTCACTTATTATAGACTCAGACTACCCTGCACACACAGTTGCAGGGGTCTGCACACTCAGCTGCAGACTCTACCTAGGCTTCCACGCACTCAGTTGCAGAGCCTTCCCTTCTCTACCTAAGTGCAGGAAGCAGAGCCTTCATGCCTTAGCTCCTACCCAAGAATCTTCAATGAACCGAATTCTCTATCCAAGTTACTTCTTTCTTTCACTAAGACTCAACTCTTTATAGACTTTCCATATAATGAATCTCAAAACCAACTCAGAACTTTACTTAAAAAAGGGGCTAAGCCCCTTTGACTCTTATTCATCTATGCGCTCTACATTCACATATCGTGGAGACTTTACATCTTTTACAAAATTGGATTCAAAATTTGGGTTTATTATCCCCAAACTAACCTAGGGGACCCCATCCCAAGAATGAGGAAGCAATATAAAGAGAACGAAGATGAATGTGAGAAATTAGAAGCTGAAGTGGTGTCCTTGAGAAATTTGTGGAAGATGGAGAAGAGCACTATAGCCTTGGATAGATTTCCTGAGATCTAGAGATCACCATTGGATAAATATGGTCTTAGATTTCAAAAGGGTGAGTTTAGTTTTCATGCATGTCAAAACACAAAAGAAGAACCTAATAAACATGTAGCAAACAATACTAGCAACAAGAGAGCCAACTGAGTAAATAAGAAGCAAAACCAACAACATATCATGCAAAAAAAATCACAGTTGCGGAAAATAAAACCTCAAGGAACTTTATCTTTCATAAAACCTTTTGATCCTAAAGAGGACCATGATATATTTGCAAAATTTCAAAGAAAACAAAGTCCTTTTGTTCCTTTCATGCATAATATAGAATGTTACAACTGTCAAATATTTGGGCATGTTGCAGCTAATTGCAAAAGAAAAACGCATATATCTACTTAGCAGAGCTTGCAACTGTTAGGATATTCCGACACATAGGAATAGTTAAGTATAACTTGGTCTAGTATAGCATTAGGTAAAGTGTGTTTCTTTACTATGTACATTTGTAACTTACAATCCGACGGTCACGATATGTAGTGATCCGACGGTTCATTCTCTCCTTGGTATTACCGACACTTGATCCGTGGCTTGACACTCGATTGGTCCATGAATTCTATTTAAAGCGTATGGAGGGTCATTTGTAGGTTCACCGTGCATGAGAGAAGCTTATGTAAATTTTCATTCTTTTATTAATAAATTGCCTGTAGTAGCCACGTTGGCGCAGGCCGTGGACTGTTTCCCTCTCTGAGGGTTTTAACCACGTCAAAATACTGGTGTATTGATCTGTGATCTGTTTGTGAGCGGTGTCCTTTTGGTGTTCTGTCTGAGGAACTTACCTTGTAAATTCCTACATGGTATCGGAGCTTTCTGAGGGCCACGTCTGTTGTTGTTCCAAATATGAAGCCGGTAGAACTGCATGCGACTGCCATCTCCTAGATCTGTTGTTTCTGATTGCTTTCGGGCCGAGAGGACTACTCTTTTGTGTTGGGAGCATTTGCTCCAGTGTGGAACCCCTTTCATTTCACGCAGAAAGGTTTCCGGTAGCCCTAGCTGCGTCATTTTTTAGATCTGGAGGTATACAGTGTTCATTTGCAGTTTACTGTTATTTTCTCTCTGTTTATTTCGGTTTCAGTTTATTTAGCTATTTTTTTTACCGGATCTATACCTTTCATTTCTGCGTATGCTCTTTGCTCTGCGACTCTGTGTGATCTGGGCAAATCAGAAAGAAAGGAAGGATTTTTTTTCTCATGCGTATGCTCTTTTCCCTGCACCTTAGTGTGATCTCGGAAAATCAGAAACATTGAGAAAAGTATTTAGTTTTGGTAAAGCTAACATTAAGCCGTAAGGCTTGTTTTTTTTGCATGTCCGTGTTGGGGTTTGTGTTTTTGTTTTTTAGGGAGAAACAGAGCTTTCTCAAGCAAGCACACAATCCAAAGCATCCGTGACTAAAAGAAAACAAAGCTCCCCCCCC
>APFE030178284.1:0-10448 GCA_000404065.3 Pinus taeda
CAAAGAAGTGGTCAAAGATTAACTTTGATTGAAAGGCAAACATTGTCTGCTTGGGAAACAAAGCAAAAATTCTCCACTTCCGGAAAACCAAAAGAGAAAGGAAAGCAATCTGCTTTTCCATCTATTGATCCACCTATCTTTCCACAACTTGAACCCCCACCTGAAATTGAACAGATCAAACAATGGCAGAAGGACATGGATCTGTCCATCTCACTGATGAGGAACAAAGAGCTGAAAATGAAAGACAACGAAGAGAATGGGAAAGGAAGAGAGAGGAAGATAGGAAGACAGAGAATGACAGAAAAAGACAAGAAGATGGACATGACCAAGAAACAACCTTTGGTTTCCCAATCATAGATACCAGTGCAATATTAGGAGAGGAAGTAAAAATGAAAAACATTCCACCTTCTGTGTTGCCAAACTTCTATGGAATGTCTACCGAAGATCCGGATTCATTCATGTTTGAATTTGATATCTTATGTAGAACATATGGTTATACGGATGATCTCCATAAACTTCGTCTTTTTCCTGCAACATTAAAAGCAGCAGCTTTAAAATGGTTTATGGGATTAGGTGAACAAACAATAGCTTCATGGGATGATATGCGAACTGTCTTCCTTAAGAAATACCAGGCTTATTGCAGATCTAGAGATTCAAAGGAAGATGTGTTTAGAATGACACAACAAGAAGATGAAAATCTAGAAGAATATTTAGAACGGTTTGCATATAATCTTCAAAAGTCTAAACAACATTCCCTAAATCAAGAAACTATTCGTACTATCTTCCTCAAGAGTATAAGGGATGAATACCTTGACATTTTAAATGTCATGGGTAAGGGGGATATTTCAAATCTCCCATTTGATGAAATTGTTGAATTATGTCAAAAATATTCAAGAGGAAGATCAAAGACCGAAAGAAGAGAAGCAAGTTCTAAAGCAGCAAAGTCAGCTGCAGGAGGAATAACAAGGGCCGAAATAGGGAGTCTATTGGAAAATTTCAAAACAAATCTTCTAAGTACATTAGGAAAACAAGTAGATGTGCTAAAGGCTAATAAGAAAAAGGAAGAAGAAGAAAAAGCCTTAGCCATATTTTGTTCAAAATGTAAGAAGAAACATCCTTTGAGAGATTGTCCTTTAGATAGCATTCAAGTGTGTGGTCTTTGTACAGGTAATCACTCCACAGAACAATGTGTAACATTGAAAGAACTGCAAAACACTTCAATAGATGAAATGCAAGGAGCAGAAGGTTTCTATTATGTTGCACCCAGGAGGCCATGGCCACCTAGAATGCCTCAGCCAAATCAACAGCAAATTCCTCCGCAAAATTATGCTTATCCATCTTATAATCCTTGGAACCCTCCTATGCCATGGCAAGCTTGGCCTCCACAACAATACCAACAACAACCTGCACAAGGTTGGCGGGGATATGGTTATGGAAACCAACAACCACAACAGCCTCAACAATACCAACAACATTACCAGCAGCAGTACCAACAGCCATTTTCATATCCTCCATCTATGCCATTCCAACAACAAAATTCTGCATATCCGCCATCCATTCCATTTCCACAGCAGAATCCACCACCAATGCTGCCACAACAACAACAGTTACAGTTACCATCAAATCAACCAAGACCAACACAATTGCCTGCCCAAACGGTGGCCAATCCAAATAACAAAATGGACAAACCAGCATATAATATAGAGGAGGCAGCATATTTTCCTACTTACTCAATTCTTCCTCTAAATGATGTCCATTTAAGGTCTGGTAAAGTACTTCAAAAGGATTCTCCTCCAATTATAGAAGAACCAGCTGAACAGGGAGAATCATCTGAACAAGCACAAACTGAAATACAAATTCAGAAAGGTAAATCAATCACTACTCAAACTCCACCTTACCCTGAAAGGTTAGTGGAACAATCAAAAGAGATAACCCTTCCTGAATTTGATATTTTAGATGAATTGAAAAATGCATATGTAAAAATTCCTTTGTTGAAAGCAATTAAAGAAATACCTATCTATGCTAAAACAATCAAGGAATTATGCATTAAGAAATCAGGAAGAAAAAGAAAAGATCCCACTACAATCCAAGTCATTGGAAAGTTAGCAAGCCTTATGTCTACACATACTGCGGTAGAAAAATATATTGATCCTGGTATCCCTATGGTTACCATATCAATCAATAATTTTTCAGTACCTAATACATTAATAGACTTAGGGGCAGCTATCAATGTAATGACATTAGAGACAATGAAAGCTTTACACATAAACGAACTTCAAACAACTTCAACAGTATTAGAACTAGCAGATAGATCTAAAGTTGTTCCTGAAGGAATAATAGAAGACATCATAGTCTCTCTGGATTCATGGGAATATCCTGTTGACTTCTTTATTCTGCAACCAAAAACAAATCTGGGAGGACACCCTCTAATTCTCGGAAGGCCATGGTTAGCCACCGCTGATGCCTTCATTGGCTGCAGATCAGGAAGTATGATTATCTCGCATGGAGATGAAAAGAAACACATCACACTCTATTCACCTGCACAAACCACTTCTTTAGAATCAGTACTTGAAACTCAGGAAAACAAGCAAACAAAAACAGTTTTAAGTATTAATCAATTCTATGATTTTAGAGAAGAGGAAGGGAATGAAGATTTGATGGATCTTTTCATTTCAGAACCAAATATTTCAGAGCAGCTTAGACGAGAACAGTATGAAGCTGCTGATAACCTTTTAAATCAGTGTTTCCAGGAAACTTGTACTATTTCAACTTTACAAAATTCCTTTGAAAACATTTTTCCTGTAAACACAATTTCCAATTCTGTAGTCAAAACAATTGAGGTATATCCTGGTAAAACTCTCAATATAGGAAACCAACTGCAATCACAACAAGAACAAGAGGTAATTGCATTATTAAAGAAATATTCAAAAGCATTTGCCTGGGATTATATTGACATGCAAGGCATCCATCCAAACACATGTACTCACCACATTTACACTGATGATAAACTAAAACCTGTTAGACAACCGCAAAGACGAATGAATCCTACAATGAAGGAAATAGTAAAAGAAGAATTGCAGAAGCTGTTAAGTGTCGGATTCATTTATCCTATTTCGGATAGTCAATGGGTTTCACAATTAGTCATTGTTCCAAAGAAAAATGGCAAATGGAGGGTATGTGTAGATTATCGTGAACTAAACAAAGCAACATTAAAAGATCATTTTCCTCTACCATTCATTGACCAAGTGCTGGACTCTCTAGCTGGAAAGAAATATTTTTCTTTCTTAGACGGGTTTAGCGGATACAATCAGATCAAGATAGCAACGGAAGACCAGGACAAAACTACATTCACATGCCCATGGGGCACTTATGCATACAATGTTTTGCCATTTGGGTTATGCAATGCACCTGCAACTTTTCAAAGAGCAGTGCTTGCAATTTTTGCTGATCTGGTACATGAATGTGTAGAAGTGTATATGGATGACTTTACAGTCTACGGAAATACCTATGATGATTGCCTTAAAAACCTTGAAAAAGTCTTACAAAGATGTATCGAATCAAATCTGTCATTGAGCAATGAGAAGTGCTATATGATGTTAACAGAGGGAATAGTGCTGGGCCACCATATTTCTGCATCAGGAATTAAGGTGGATCCAGCTAAAATCGAAGTCCTGAATAACTTAATGCCACCTACAACACAGAAGGAGGTAAGAAGTTTCTTGGGATATGCAAGCTATTACAGACGCTTTATTGAAAATTTTAGCAAAATAGCACAACCTTTGTTTAAACTTCTAGCACGAGACATTGAATTTCAATGGACTACTAGCTGTCAAAATGCTTTTCAAATTCTAAAAGACAAATTGTCAGTGGCACCTATACTTCGTGGACCAAATTGGTCTTTACCATTTCATATTTCCACTGACGCATCTGATACAGCAATTGGCGCTTCTTTAGGACAGAAAGAAAATTTGCTTCACTATGCAATTTACTTTATTAGTAAAAATCTGACACCTGCAGAAGCAAACTATACAGTCACTGAAAAAGAAATGTTAGTTGTAATACACGCAGTAAACAAATTCAGGCATTACATAACAGGATATCAAGTGTATATTCATACAGATCACTCAGCAATAAAATACTTGATGAACAAACCCATCACTAATGGACGAATTACAAGATGGCTCCTGTTATTGCAAGAATTTAACATTACAATCCAAGACAAACCCGGTAAGGAAAACTAGGTGGCTGACTTTCTGTCCTGCATCCAAACACCAGAAGACCCAAATCCTGTGATAGATAACTTCCCGGATGAACATCTATTTGCAATAACAGTAAAAAACCCTTGGTTTGCTGATATTGCAAATTACTTGTCATCTGGACAATTTCCAAATCACTTTACAAGCAAGCAAAGAAAGAAGATAATTAGAGAGAGTTCTAGATATAGCTGGGTAAATGGTGATTTTTTTTATACTGGTTCTGATCTAATGATTCGAAAGTGTGTACGTGAAGATGAAATACTAGATATACTTAGAGCATGTCATGACGAACCATGTGGTGGCCATTTTGCAGAAAAACGAACAGCATACAAAGTGCTGCAACTGGGCTATTACTGGCCATCCATCTTCAAAGACTCCAAGGCATATGTCAAACAGTGTGACAGCTGCCAAAGAGTAGGGAGACCCATTCTGTCAGATGAAATGCCACTGAGGCCTCAGGTCCTCATTGAACCATTCGAACAATGGGCATTTGATTTTGTAGGACCCATTAATCCAACGTCAAATGGAAAAAGATACATTCTTGTATGCACGGATTATGTAACAAAATGGGTCGAGGCCAAAGCAGTAAGCAGAGCGACAGAGGACACAGTGGTTACTTTCCTCTTTGAAGAAATTTTTGTGCGATATGGAGTACCAAGACAAATAGTGACAGATCAAGGAGCGCAGTTTACCTCAAAGTTAGTACGGGATCTGACAGAAAAATACAAGATAAAGCACAGAAAATCTACTCCATATCATCCACAAGCAAATGGTCAGGTAGAATCCACAAACAAGGTCTTAGAAAATATTATGACTAAGACAGTGCAGCGTAATCGAAAGGACTGGTCTGAAAAACTCAAGGATGCATTATGGGCTTATAGGATCACATGGCGAAATACAACTGGTTTTAGTCCATACCAGTTGGTGTATGGAAAAGAAGCCTTATTGCCCATTGAGTTTCAAATACAAACCTACAGATTAGCAGCACAGTTGGGCATGGATCTCACTGAGGCACAACAACAGAGAATCATGGAACTTAACCAATTGGATGAAAAGCGTCAACAAGCAATTGAACAGACAACACTAGTACAGCAACAGAGGATGAAATGGCATGATCGATACATCAAAACAAAGACATTCCAGAAGGGAGACTGGGCGTTATTATTCGACTCCAAATTCAGGGATTTCAAAGCAAAATTTACAACACATTGGCTGGGGCCATATGAAATTGAAGAAATCTTTGACAATGGAGCTGTGAGGATAAAGACCATCGACCAGGATCCCACCTCATTTGTTGTCAATGGTCATAGGCTGAAGGTTTATCATCAGCCTATTAGCAAAGAGATATTTATGAAACAACTGATCCAAGAAAATGGACTGGAAATCATGGCTATGCCATCCTCCAGTTCTGAAAAAGCATAAAAAAATATGTATAGTTAAAAAAAAGAAAAGAAAAAATACTGAAAAAAAATAAGAAAAAATATATGAAAACAAAAAAAAACAAATAAAAATATAAAAATAAATTGTTTGCTAGTGAAAACCAGGCAACTGGCACTCAGCAAGCATGAATTCATAGAGGAAAACCAGGGAAACCTGGACTCTATGAATTCTCTATTCTTGTGTTACTACTCTTCTTTAATGTCAATGCAGGGCCTCTCAACAGTTGACTTGAGGACAAGTCAAACCTTCAACGAGGGAGAGGATTATAGCAAGCCTTTAGCTGTTACAGCTAAAGGATTGTGTTGTCCACTTTGAACCTGAAGCAAATATGTTGCAGCAGAACCAAAAGGGACCTGAGAAATATTGCAGAGGGACCTGAAGCAAACTTGTTGCAACATAACCATATCAGAGCTGAGACAATATACCAAAAGCATTGCAGAGGGACCTGAGAAATACTATTGCAGAGGGACCTGAAGCAAACAAGTTGCAGCAGATTAAATCATTCCAGGCACATTGCAAAGGGACCTGAACGAAACAAACATTATTCAAAGGGACTTGAAGAAAACAACAGCAAAGGAGTATAGTAAACAAGAAGCAGAAATAAAAGGCTACTTTCCATTTGTCCAAACAAATTTTGGATTCAACATTCCACCTGTATAAACAGCATCAAGGAGCACCTGTACATATCACCTGTACAAACAACAGCAAGGGAGTATATTTTACGCCATTTTGTACTTAAATTTCAAATTTTGTAGGAACTTTTAGTTTTGATTTAATTCGAGTTAATACCTGCAAATATTCGTTAATATTATTTCCCACATATATACCCTACATTCCCTATTTCATATTCCATTCCATACATATTAAATTTCCCTAGATATTTTTCATTGAATGCAAAATGATCAATTTGGGACCACTCTTGTACCTGCACATGAATCAAGAGCATTAGCATGATTATAATTTTAAAACATGACCCCAATGGTCATTTTTAAATTATAAAGGCGATATTATATGTTATGCACTAAAGTATTAAAGCATTTGAAAAGAAACATTATGGTTATAAGGCGCTCAGATTATTATAAAAGATATAACCTAATAATGTTTGAAGGAAATATGCATATGACAAAAAGGTTATATATAAAATGCATATATATTACAAGACATAGGGTTATAAAAAAACAAAGGAAATATATTTATAAACCCTAACAAGTGCACAAAGGACGCGGGCAATGCAAACATATAATACAAAGGACGCGGGCAATGCAAGTTATATATGGTCATAGGAATACGACTATGGTATATATGTATGCCACAATCAAATGCGCATATATAAATATTGCAAAACATAAAACAATGCGCATCAAAGGTATCTATGGTATACAAATCAAAGGCGTCGTGGCAATTATGGAAACGTATAAGGGTTGCAACACGGTGATATAAGGAGGCCATATGCAGTGGTGGAAAATTATGACAATAACGCCATATTAACCAACGATCATTGCAAAGAATATGGTTATACACAGAGCAATGAGTCAAATAAACGGCGCACAGGTCCGGTCTTGCCACGGTGTGTGAAGGCCGAAGCCCGATTGGTTGCAGGAACGGCGGTAGGTATACATTGAATTGAACAAATACGGCCATCCTCATGACTCAGTCGGGCGACTGAGTCAATGAGGACGGCCCTGTCACCATTACCATCATCTAATGAGAACCAGTACCATAGCAAACGGTCATAAGAGCCTCCCCTGCCCGACTCAAACCCATTTCTTCATCGCCGAAAGCTCAGAGGGTCGAGATTGTGAGCAGAACAGTAAAGGAAGGTCGGAGAAAGCCTGAGAGAGAGCTTTAAGAAGGATTCTACGTGAAAACGCCGAAGTTGGTAAACAAAACGGTAAGTTTATGCATGATTTTCGCTCGGCGAACTAAGAGTTAAATTCGAATCCGCCATTACTCACAGGGTTTGCTTGTTGACAGCAGTTTGACAGCCCGAAACGGAGGGGATTCGTTGGTTGTTTACCTTCCGCGCGGCCAGTGACAGCCAGGCAATACGTAAATCCGGGATATCTCTTTGTGTTAACAGCGCATAGGATTAAATGCCTCCAGTTTTGATTGCATAAACAATGGAAATGAATCGGCCAGCGCTCCAATTCAATAGTTGCATGTGTTACACGATAGGGAGCGTGAGGATAGTATGCACATAAGGCGCCGAGGGCAATTAAAACAACTAAGTGTAAACATGGTTAAACTGGAGTCATGTCTTTTGTTGAAAGCCGCCAAGTCTATAAATATATGTTCTCATTGCACCATCGATTGTCATCAAATGCCATGAGGGTTGTAATCCAGAGTTGCACCAGATAATATGCGGCCATATGTATTTAATTTGACTGTTGAAAATATGATCGGGTGTGCAGTGGAAGAAACGCCGAGAAGGAAGCAGGGGAATGTGTAGTTTCTATAGTCAAAACGCGTCCATTTTCATTAAATGATTCATGCTTGTGCCTGTTAAACTATTGGAAACCGTTCTTAAATTGATTTGTTTGATTGCAATTGTTTGTTGCCCGATCACGTTGCATGGTCAAGTCTTGAGGCCGAGAGCATTGTTTTTTTAATTTTTGCATGTTTGCCATTCGATGAACAGAGGCCGAGCATATGTGAAAGCCCTCTAGGCTGATGCATTTTTATACACAGTGATTTTGAAGAGGCCGAGAGTGCAGTTGTATATATATATTCAGTCATGGGTTTCAAAATTTTTGTGTGCACTAATAGTCAAACTTCTGAGAGGCCGAGAGTGCAATTGTTTATTCAGTCATGAGTTTCAAATTTTTTTGAGCACTTGTAGTCAAACCTTGGGAAGGCCGAGAGTGAGTTGTCTGTATATTCAACCATGGTTTCAAAATTCTTGGTAAAAGACAGTGCAATTTTTAGCCAAACCTTGGAAAGGCCGAGAGGAGAATTTGTTTTATTATACAGTCATTAGAAATACAGGGCATGTTTTGAGGCCGAGGAAATTTTTGAGTATAAATACACAGAGGATGTTTAAAGGAAACTAAAAGAAAAATTTTTATTATGCTTTTAGTAATTATGTTTAGTTTTGTTTGTGTATTTATGATTTAAATATACAGGGGACAGAGTATTGATCATGGGTGTTCAGATTGGTATGCTTTGAAACAGGGATTTGACACAGGTTTATACAGAGAAAAGACAGCAGAGACTTAAAGATTGAATCAGAAAGGGCAGGTAAGCCTCATAGCTTTTACAATTTCATTTAGAAACAATAATCATTATCCTTGTCAATATGAAATTAGTAACAGCTGAGGATTACATTTATTGGTTCACAGAGATAATGACGAACCGGGTAGAACCCAAATTTCACATAGAGCAATGGGGCAAAGAAACAATAGAAAAGCTATATCAGTCAGGCATGATAGGTTTCCTTCAGAAGTTTAATGGTCACTCAGAACAAATAACTAAAGAGTTTATCAATAATTTCAGTCAAGATAAAACTCAGATAGGTGAACTCAGTATCCCAGTGACTCAGGAATTCTTGTCTAAAGCCCTCAACTTACCTATGGTAGGAGAAAACTATCATAAGGGTCTGCATTTCAAGGAGAAAGCTTGGACTTTCTTCCTTGAAAAGAACAGGAAGGGAACCTTTGATAGAGCCAAGGGGATACCTCGTGAATGGTTCAATGAACCATGGGGAGAGTTAGTTATGATCATTCAGAAATTTTTGACTTGTGACCGACAATATAGTATTGCTCATCTGTACCATGTTAGATTGCTGCAGCACATAAAAGGAGATGGTAGAATAAATTTGCTATATTTCTTATATAAGAGTCTTGTTAAAATGATCGAAACAGTGAAACATGAAAATAAGCCAAAGGCCACACAGGTATATCATCAAGGGTTGATTAAAATCTTGGTAGAGTATCAGGTGAAAGAAACAGGGTTAGATTGGCAGGAGTTTATGCATAGACATCACTTTACTGAACATTTTGTTGAAATGCAAGAAAAAGTAGAACAAGAGGATAGGAGTATGATGAACTCTCCTTTCTATCCTAGAACCAGAGCAAAGAAGTTAGCTATGCATGAGATTGATCCATCTATTTCTGTTCCTAGGACTAGAAATTCTGTTGATTTTGAGAAGGAGGTAGAAGCCTATTCTCCTAGGGAACCAGAAGAACAGGAACCCCTTGAGAGAGATTCTATATTTGACAATGATGCAGGAGAATCTTTGATGAAAACTACTCAAGATTTTGAGAAAGAATTGAATTTGGCTAAAATACAGGACTTAACAGATCAGCTTGAAATAAAGAAAATTGTTGAGAAGCAATTGAAACAGGAGAATAAATCTCAGAGAAAAGAAAATGCAAAGTTAACAAAAACAAATGATAGACTACAGGAAGAACTAAACAAGTTAAAAAGAAGAAATGAGTTGCTCTCTAAACAAGCATTCAAGTGGCTGAAGGATAAAAACACATGGCAGGCCAAGTATGAAAAACAGAAGGTCAAAGCAGCAATCTTAAAGGCCAAGCAGGGATCAGAACTTGAGTATGTGGACAGGGAAACCGATACAGGCACAGCATCTACTTCAGGGGGCAGAAGGTCCAAGAGAAGCAAGCAAGCATGGGGACATGCTTGAACATAAGCATGGGAGAGATGTTGGGCTCCAGATTTGATCTCATTTTGCTTTAATAAACATATCTAGTTATCCATTTATCCCTCATTTTCATCTCATTCATCTCACTTTAA
>APFE030178292.1:422-34909 GCA_000404065.3 Pinus taeda
ACAGTCAAGAAACCAAAAAGCAAAAGAAATAAGACTCTTTTCAGATCAAAGCAATGATTAAAGGAAAAATCAAACACATCAATGGATTCCCCAGTGGAGTCGCCAATTTGTCATGCGGAAAGAGTTATTTTGCGGACAAACCTAACCTCCCTAGGAGTCTAAGACTCTCTAGTGACAAACAAACCAAACAAGAGCAATCCTTCTCTAAACACACATTATTCTATGAGAAGTCAAGTGTTTTCCGATCTTACCTTAGGTCCAACGCTTGTTGTAGCAGTCCAGCCTTGCTGATCCAGATGAGCTCCTCCTTCACTTTAAGACCTGCATACACTACAAAGCAAACGATTACATAACACCTGAATAATTCATAAAACAAAGCATATTCATCACAGAGACCAAGGAGTACATGAAATAATTCATTAACAACAAATCATTGAGAAGAATGGACTTATTTGTATTAAAGAAACAAAAAAGGAACCATTACAACATGAGCCTTGGTGTTGTGCAAGCTCCTCCCAGGGTCCAACAAGAGATTTCCTCTACTTTGACAAACTCACCCACTCCCAATATGGCAACAAGAAAGGATAGTGATCTCTCCTCACAAGTCAACAATGGAAGTCCTAATCCAGCAGCATTTACCCTTTAGAATGTTCAGCTTTCAACCTCCCCTCCTTTGGCCCAATGCCTGTATTTATAGAATTCTAGAGGAAGTTATTCAGTTCCAACATCAATGGGATACTCCCTCTTTTGGATGGGGTAACTCCTCTCTTGATGGGATAAGCTCCTCTATCATAGGGATGCATGAACCATCTGGAGGCGCTCAATACACGTCAAACACTCTTCTAGAAGGATCTAGAAGTGACCACAAGTAACTTTTTAAAGATGAAACTCGCGCCTTTTGACCTTTACAGGGGTACGCACCCATCCTTTGGCTTACAGAGCGTACAAGTACGCAGGCATAGTGTGTTTGGAGTGCGTACACGCAGGCAAGGTAGAGAGAACCTGCATACCCAGAGATAAACATGTTTTTAAGTGACTTTCTCTCTTTTTGAAGTTTGACATGAAGAGCAGAGGTATCAAGCTTGACAAGGAGGATAATATGACTATTGATGGAGCCATATTAACTGCAGATAGTCATGGTGACAAATTTTAGTGTAACACAGAGTCTCAACACAGAAATGGAACTCACCATTATGTTCTGCCTAAAACTTCGAGTTGAAAAGAACATACACACAACCGTACTGGTCACTCTGAGCTCCAGACCCCATGGAATGGTTCACAATGCACTCCTCTGTCAAATTTTCTATGTTATGGTGTTTATATAACATGTTTTAGTTACAAATGGCAATAAACATGGAAAAAATATGTTTATAATAGAAACAGTCTATAAACGAAAGGATCGACGGGCGCAAATGGACCCTGATCAGCCGGCTTTTCCCCGTCAATGTTCTCGAGAACAAACCATTTGACAGTTGTCACATCCCACTCTTCAACTAATCCGAACAACTTGCACCGTTGAATTGTCCTCTGCCATCCGATGGCTGTCATGCAGTTTCACACTCCAACTAGCACACTCGTTATTTCTCCAAAGGCACACAATAAAGTGGTTTTTGGGAGGCTACGTGTCGAGCGCTGAGTGGAATTTTTTTCTCCCAGTCTAAAACTGCTTCCTGCCTTGAGGGCACATGATAAACCATTTACTTCCCTTTTGTCGGAACTCAAATAGTTTAGCTCCTTTTTCATAATTTTATCACGTCTATTTTCTACGATAACATGCTTGCATGTTTCAACATGATATGTGTCGATCTTCTTTGATTGGATGATCTCCACACTTGTTCATTGATCCCCATTTCCTATGGTGTACACCAATCACCAACTGCCACATCATCTTCTATGCTTACATCATCAAGAACCTATGACTCTTTCTCAGGTTTCCACCTGTCCTGCTGACGTAGGCATTGACTTTTGACCTGAATCTTTGATTAGCTCTAATTTCCTTGTCCGAACTTGGATTTGCATGTGGTTTGCATTATTGGCTTCGTATTCACAAGCCCTTTAACATTTTTCAATTTCAACTATATTTGAAGACTTTTGATCTAGAGGCTATGCTAAATCTATTTTGGATCAAGGATTCAAGGTAGAATCTGCAAGAGCATGGCCAACTATGTTCTTGTATTAAAATAGCTATGAATTACAGAATCAAAATAATGATACTATCTCGTGTTACGT
This sequence comes from Pinus taeda, assembly GCA_000404065.3. Lineage (NCBI taxonomy): Eukaryota > Viridiplantae > Streptophyta > Pinopsida > Pinales > Pinaceae > Pinus > Pinus taeda. The sequence continues at coordinate 2,652 of APFE030178292.1, forward strand.
TCATGTTCCCTTCCATGGAACTAAATTATTTTATAAATTCTACATGCCAAAAATAGTGAATAGATTAGTCATGAGAATCTCATGATTCTCATGTTGATCAATATTAAAAGAAAACAAAAAATTTTACGACTAGTTTCCAAATACAAGGCCTATGCAAGTTACATAATTTTCTAAAATCATAACCGCCCACTGATAATTCATGCTTCACAATAGTTGTCTGATGGAATAGTACCCACGGTCTTTGAAAATAGCAATGTAACAACATCTCGCCTATAATAACAACTTGAGGTGTAACAACAATGGTTTGTAACAGCAAATCCTCAAATCATATTTGTGAATTAACAACACAAATGTCCATCCTTTAGCCTTGAATTCATGGGAAACACTTGAAAGAAAAAGAGCTAGAAAAGTTCTTCCACACTTACCCTAGTTAACCATAAAAAAGATATCACTTCATTCATATTTAACAAAAAATGGGAAAATAATATGTCACAACAAGAGTTGCTTCTTATAACCAGGAAAATAATAATTAGGATGTAAATCTCGCAGGTTCAAAGGTAAAGTGGTCAAAAATGGGGGAAAGAGGTATCTAAAGTATGCACAGAAGTTGCACCCAACATCTCCCCCCAACTGAAGAAATTACATGTCCTCATGCCAAATTATCAAATATTTTTGTTGTACTTTCGATTTAGAGCTCTCAAGTTGTAAGCGTCGGTAGTATCCTCATCAACAAACCCATAAATTTGAGTGGCCATCAACTGATGCGGCCAATATTCCTCCTCATAGTCACATAGCTGATAAAGGGATTGGTACTCTTCCATTGGCAGCCAAATCAAGGAATATTTAAACTTGATCACTATCTAGAAGGCCCCCAATGATTTAACAATATGGGCGTACCCTGGAAACCATGTAACAACAACCATGAAATTTTGAAACCTAAAAGGGTCACCCTCCTATAGACCTACGCTACTAGTCTTTGTGCATTTAAGGCACTCCATAGTGTTTGTCTCCTCAGCGGCACAGAAAGGTTGAGGCAGAACCCCACAATTCTCCTTTTTTAGATAGTTGACTGCTCTCTGACATCCAAAGTACGCAGAAATCTCTTAAAATCATGCCTCAACTCTATAGCCATGGTTTCGACCTCATCCATAATGATACCTTCTCTTCGTTAGTGTCCGTTGACTTCATGGCTAGGTGTCATTCTATCTGATTTCCCATGAAAGAAATAAAATCATGCAATTGTAGGTCCCCCATATAGGAGAAATTTCTCACAACCATATGCAAGCTAGCATGCTCATAAATTACATTATGAAGAAACAACTTGCATAATAACCTTTGGTGATTAAACTCACAAGCACAGAAACCTTCCAAAAAATTTCAAGTAGAATTACCCAAATACGGTCTATCTTCAGAGACTGCCTTCAACAGAAACAAATAAAATCTTTCCCACAGAAATACTATGTAGGATGGAGAGGGTGTTCTACACCCTAATAGATTTAGGGTGAGTTTGTGCAGCTTGAGTTTGTCATTTGTTAAATCTCTAACTTGTTGTTTTAACAACTGCAATTTCTCCTCTTTATCCTTCATGGCTTTCTTATTTTCCCGTCTTTCCCATTCTTCTGCCAATTTCTTCTCAGCCTACTTTCCCTTGAGCAAACCTACAACTTTCTGATGTACTTCCAGCAAGATCGCTCCCTCTTGTAAAGAGATTTCTTGTTGTTTCCATTTCTACATTTCTGATGTCAATAAAATTTTCTCTGAACACCATCCTACTTCAGGACCTTATGTTCCTTTACATGCAATATCACTTGGGGGTGTAACAACATCTCGAGGATTGGTACTCTCTTCTACGGCTACCAGTTTATGTGTACCCACTACTTCATCAGTAGGTTCTTGTGGTTCAACTCTTTCTTTTTCTTCCTGGGTAGCCTCTTCCCCTACTATTGGTTCTTTTGTAGCAGCAGTGTCATTGGTAGGGTCTTGTGTATCAGCTCCCAAGTTGATTTCTGTGGGATGCTCCATTTCAGTTGTTGTTTCTTGTGTAACAACAAAATCATTAATGGGTTCTTGTGTAATAGCTTCCCAGGGTTCAGTTTGAGTTTCTGTCGAAATGATTTTTGCAGAGGAAACTTTATATCTGACTACTGCTAGATCCCTAACACATGTTGCACTTACAGAACACGATGTGGTTTCCACCATGATTTTGTCTACAACCTTTGCCAAGGTGTCCAAGCCTAGGACTCGTGCTTCCACTTTACTCTCCTCTAATTGTTGCCTTAATTTTTCATTTTCTTCTTTTAAATTTTAAATTTTATGCAGTAAAAGTTGGGTCTTATCATTACATGTAAGAAGGACCACTTACGAATGGGCTTGTTCCCCTTTTTTTTGTTTCCCTATGTCCTTGTGCTTACTCGACTCATTTTTGGATGGAGGTGAAGGTTTTGGCTATGATCTGACTTTCACCCTATTCATTGGTATCATGCTGCCTATCAGCTTCTCCAATGATATTTTTTCAATCCTACCTCTCAAGGATTACCCTTGTTCTTCAGTCTCCCTAACTTCGCTTGGAGCATATTTGGGGATTTTAGCTTGCCTTCGGTAGGAAGTCCTCCTAGCTCCTACCTTGGCATTCCATTGCGTCTAGCACAATTAATTTGATGATTAATTGATGAGCTTGTCATTGGTAACACAACTCTCTGGTTGTGCAACAATTTTCACGGTGGCAGACATGTGCGTTATATTTTCTAGCATGAAATATGGGAGATTGACTAGCTGCCTCTACCGAAGGTGGTTTAGTAGTCGGAAATGGTAATTGAACATGATCATTGCTCTTCCTTCAAAATTAATGTACTTGATAATGTATAGGGAAATGTCTCCCCATGGCTGAGGGAGTGATAACTTGTCAATTCCCCTGCACTTTTTCTCCAATTTCTCTTCTCCTTGCAAGAATTTCGCCTTAAGGGAGGGGCCATTGATATTTCAATTAGAAAACCTTTCCCCCCCAATTTGCAATGATGTTATTCAAGAACATACTTCTTCCGTAACTTCTAGCTTCAGCCCCCTAACCTTTGTCTGGTTTCTATTCAGTTTTTTAGCGAATTCCATGGCAACCGACTCCTCTAATCGCTTAAGTCGCTTAAAGAAGTCAAACCATCATGCTTCCTTAAAAATTTAGCATGCCTCTAGGAAATTCTCCAGTGCCTTAGTCAAACTGGACTCCTTCCAGACTGCTGCTCCTCCCATTTATGTTTCAGTTACTGCACTCTGTGTTCACTTTGTTCTTCCTCTCAGAATTTTGAATTAAGGGTGCATTACTTCACTGAGCTTGATATCAGGGCAGTGAAGTAGGCAATAAAAGAAAGAATTTTGGGTCAAGGGGATCATACTGCACACGTTGTGATCCCATTATTGATCATAGATCATGGAATTCTAGCTTTAAATGTGATTTAGTCCTTGGCATGATTGGCATAAACAGATAACAATAATGGCAGCATTTAATAATGATTACAGGATTGTCACTTTTAATATTAGTTTGAAATCATAGATTGTGAAATAATTTACCGTCCCTCCAAGTTTAATGCAACGACCGTCCTAGACTATCAAGGAATGTGCCGTTTAAATATCCATAATTTTTAAACAGGGGGAGAAAGTGATATACCTTTTGCATGACGTACCTAAGGTGATGTGGTGAAAAGAGACTGGCGAAACGTTAGCAACGATATAATTAATTTCAACGGTGACGTGCTGGTTGTGTCAATTGCTCATGTAGCATGATGCTGATGAATGCTATTTATTGTGGTAGACGATTTCACCTGGGTCACTGCTACAGGTTGTCATCTGTTACACATGTAACATCAAATACAATTTTTAAAACTATATCTACAATAGTTTCTTATTTACACTACTCTTTACGGATACTTACAAAAATTTGAAAAGAACGAGGAAAGACTAAAACGTGTAACAACATATTGTAACATGTACTTTAGATAAATGATGTTGTTACATAAATAAAACAATGTATAACAAACACCACATGGTGGTTTTCAACTATCACCATTTGTCTGTCTGCACCCCTATAAGAGGTTTTCGCAGTCAGATTCTTATTTAGATATTTTTATTACATTTTTATTTTTATTTATTTTTATGTTTATTTTATTGGGTGTAACATTTTCCAACAAAATTTGGTTGTTGGATTTTACAGTTATTAGAGGATTAAGAATTTGGTAGAATGTTGTAGTGGCTACAACCACCCTCCAAATGTTTTCCTTAGCTTCGTTTTGGAGCCTTCCTACAAACCTTTCATAGCAGCATGTCTAGTTTCGTCAAGTACACAAGCTTCAATGATTTTCTTGCAGAATGACAACAGGTCCATCAGAGCTTGTTACATTCCCCTCACAAGTTGTTACTCCATACTTGATCCAGCTGCAAGCTGAGAAGCTCCCTCAAGAAATTTCACAATTCTATTTGGCGGCCTCATGGGCTCCAAATTTGTGTAATTCTACTCGTTAGGCTTCATCCAAAAAAATTCACAATTCCTCCCAGTAGGGCTACTCAGCCCATGAATTGTGAAATCCTGGGTAGCAGTCAGTTGCTCTACCCAGAAATTAAGCAAATCTCCTAGGCAGCCAGCCCAACTTCCTTCCAGAAATGTGCTTTTTCTCCTAGCAGTTGAGCAGCCCCTTGCATGTGCAGTTGAGTTAAACAGTTCCCTACCAGACCGAGCATAATTGATTTGCATGCATAGGATGCTTCTCTGAGGGAAGCATGCAAAGACATCCCTTGATTCAGTGATCTACTTTTAGCAGTTGGAGGTATCATGCAAGGATCATCTCACAAACCTCCCACCAAGTGCCGCTCTTCCTAGATTTGTGGCATGCGTGTCACATCTTAAATTTTATCAAAAATCATGAATCATACACTGCAGAGCTCATTCCTAGCATCAACCTTGTAGCTTTGACATCCCACATTGCATCTAGGAGCCATTGGCACATTCATCTCAGTTGTTTTAGGGTAAGCCTGCTTCCCATGTCTTGTGTTACATTTCTGGCGCTTTTTATGTTTTGCTTCATATGAATGTTGTCTACTTGATTTTAGTGAGGGCTTTCTATAATTTTGATGCATAATAGCTTGTACTAGCAGCATTTTCGTTTTTGTTAACATCTCACTGTTCTCACATGCATGAAACTATTTTTCACGAACAGTCGTCGATTCGGTGACTTGCCTCACCCACATGCATGTTGTTATGTTTTAAGAATATTTCATTCTCTGTTTTCATTCATGTTCATTCACTCATGCTTACTTAGTATCGCCATGAATTTAGATTGACATTTGCTTTTAGTTCCCCATTGGCGAGTCTTAGCAGCCTTCGCCTGGACTCTACCTCACCAAGACAACATTGCAGAATCCTAAGAGGGAATTTTTTGTCTTCCTCTCAATAAATGTGAATTTATGCCCAATGATTGTCCTCGGGCCTTACATTGCACAATTGTAAGGGATGGTGACTAATGGCCCAGAAAATTGCGCAAAGCAGTCACTGAGCCTGCAACCATTGCCAACTGAGATTGCATATTGCGCAATTCCATCAATTAGTAGCCAGACTGGATTGTGCATTACGCAATTCCAGTAGTTAGTCAGCCTCGCAGTAGCCTAGACTTTCCTTGTGTAGTCTTGGCAGTCAGTCTCTCGACCTCCCGGCAAGAATTGTGCAACCTTCATGATTAGTCACACGGGTATGTTGCAAATCAGTTCTCAAGTTCATTTTGGTTTTCAACTGCCAGATTTATTTCCATGAGTGTTGTCATGTCTGCAGGTATTGCACGTGTTTATCTTCCTCTCAGCAGTATAGGTACAATGGTTTCCAAGGGAGTAGAGTTGAAGACACCGTTCAGATCACACTTGGGGATGTAGTCGATCAAGTGTCTATGGATTGCCTACCCATGAAGGCGTCAAGTTGCTCGTAGACAAGGACATCAAGATATGACAGTAGCGGCACCACAACAAGAAGCATCATGAACAACAATTGAAGGTAGCATACTAGATGCAACGAATGCAAGAGGAAGGTTGTTAACAAAACAGAGGTAGAACAAAGTTGCCAGATGAAGCAGATCCACTTGTGCTGAAAGCAACTTTGGAGACTGAGGCTATGAGGTGACGGCGTGACATGAAGATCACGTGAAGGTAGAGAATGGCATAGAGAAGGAGTTGCATGTGCTCAAGCAGAAACTCAAGGAAGAATAGGTACATCAGCGGGCACAACATTCACTCATGGATGAAACTACGCCCGTACAAGTTAAAGATCCATCCTAGCAGCTGGCATGGAGTAGACATGGTGAGCAGTGTTGTTGATTGCATGAAAGGGAATTCAATAGCATGCATGTCATCATGTGAACGCATGTGATCCGAACCATTCAACACACTCACCGAGGCAAAGACAAGAAGCAAGTCCAAATGGAACTGAACATGTAGTTGACAGTTGATATGCATGACCACTAGCACACACTAGAAGATCAACATGGACACTATGCATCAGTGTGCTGCCGGTTTGGCCACGCCCAAGAAGACCATGTGCATGTTAGCAAACGAGTTGGATGGAGGAGCCACACCAACGCAACTGGGTGCAACAGAGGCAAGAGTTCGCTTCAGCAAGATGTCACCATGGAGTGCATGCACACCATTATGCATGACCAAGCTTGGCATCAGCTCACCACCTTCACCATCACAAGCATGTGAAAGAGTTGGTCTTGCGACAACCGACTGAGTGTTAGTGATCTCTTGCACATCTTGCTCAATCCATTTTCTCTCACATGGGCACATGTCCTTTATAATGTAGCATCTTGTCAAGTGGAAGTTCAAGTGTCGATAGGTGGATGTAATAGCCATAGAGTAGATGAAGAATCATGAGGGTAGATGAACTGTCACAAAGGGGAATGTCAAGGGTCACCCCACCCTTTGCTATAAATACTTATTGTAAAGGCTTTTGGTCAGCCAAGCTTCCAATAGGACTATCTTAGAGAGAGCTTGAACAATATTTAATGAGCCTTCGATTCTTCACTGTGTATAGCTAGTACATCTCTTTGGAGGAGAAGGTGGTTGTGGATGTAACGTTCTACTATCGGAACTAGTGGTTGGACATGGATGTATTGTATGACTGGAACTTACACTTCTTAATATAACAAGAGCCAGTATGTTTCATGCATATGTTGTATTCTATTCTATGCTATCTGGTTTACTCTAAATGATATATGTATTGGTTTGCTTACGCATGCATGTATAGCTATCTATGTATGTATGTATGAATCTTTCTTAAATGTGTTGGTGGTTTATCCATCACTTTGGATTGCTTGCTAACTTTCCTTCCATGTTTTGATGCATCTTCGCTCATGTGTTCCCTTATTAGTTGCATGCTATCACAGGTTTCCAAGGGGCGCACTCATCTCAACCCCCATGTGTTAGAACCTCTCATGCACCTTCCTTGGCTCACTATAGCTACCACACCCTGTCTACCAATAGATCTATCCTACTTTCCTCTGTGCGAAATCATGGTCAATGCATTACCTTATGACCCACTGCTTGGACTCCTACACCAAATGGTCTGAGGTCTAATTGGGACTTCTTACCGAGGAGATCCCCTTACATGTTGGTGGGTCCAGCACCGTCAACATTTTGACGCTAGAAGGAGGGCCAGATGACAAGCTGAGTCCTCACATCTGTTTTGAATCTCTACATATCTATCATGACTAGCTACCAAGTTTCTCTTCTAGAGTGTGTGTCTTATGGAAACGATTTCATTATCTTGGAAAATTTATCGAATAACTTGTCTCATAAAACATATGATGGTGGAGGCCACGTAGCCTTGGTTAGGCATGCGGTCGACGTTGTAATCTCATGCAAAAGGCATGGAGTCTTTGAAGAATAGATGACATGTGCGATGTTCTTCAACATGCTTCAAGGGCACCCAATGCATTGTTGTGCCATGGTGCCTGAAAAATCTATTCATTCTATTGCTCATTTGGTTGCAGAGATAGATTGTTATTTCAATCACTTTAACTATAAAGAACTCAACAAAGAAATTATGGAATTAGGAAAAGAACCCGATGAATCCATTGAACAATTTTACACACGCTTTTATAGTCTTCCATACCGATTCCCCAAAGATGATATTGAATGGGAATTTCTTGATAGAAGATTTGAGTATCTTCTTCGTATATTCGAACCTCGCTCAGAACACTTCGGTGATGGAGTTGTGCAATCACAGGCAAGCATAAGTGCTGTCACAAGCGACTGTCTAACTTCCCCTCATCAAATAGCTCCACCATCGCAGAGTGGTGTGGGAGATCATGCACACACATATGTTGAACTGTCACATCCTCCCACCCCACCTACTCTTGATATCTATGCAAATTTGGCTTGCAAGCCTGTTGGTTGTCACGTGGATTCGTTCCCTCAACCTCCGCCCTCACGCTCTGTTGATCCTTTGGATTGTACTATGTTTTGTTCTCCCATTGGACTCCTCACCTGCTGTGAATGAGGATCAAGTTGTCAACAGAGTTGGTGTTATGCGGCCAAACTATGCCATCATTCATGATGAGTGTGTGTGGGAATCTAAGGAAGAACCTGTGGTGAAGGATGACTCCCTTCTATCCGTGCCTCATTCACTTTATCCTGACATCCCCTGTGATTCTGCCACTACTAATTTCCCCTCTGAAAAGCCATTTCCAGATGTTTCTACTTCCAATCATTCACGGGACATGTCGGATGTCAGTCTATCATTATAGTCCGGAGAGGACACATTTTCCTCAGAAAATTCATCCAATCTATCATCTATCTTTCCTGAAAATATAGAGGGTGAACATCTTTGCTTCCCATCTACCCCTCTACCTAATTCATCAAATCATGAGGATGTCGACAAACATCTTGAATTTTCTGATCTTGGTTGTCATGATCTGTCCACTTCCTCATCCGATCACAATGTTGATTCAATCATTTTTAATCTACCCAAGAGACTTGTCTATGATGATTTATCTGTCGACGAAGTCAAAACCCCATAGACTGTCAAGGTACTTCAGCCCGAGCTGATGTTTATGTTAGGCCCTCACTGTCCTGAGGTTGGTTTCACTTTTGGTCAAGAAATTATTGAAACACTCAAGGCTCCTCATCACTCTCTTCTTTGCAATGAACATCAACCGAACACCCAGATTTTGCTTCCTCCACTCGAACTACATGACCCCATCGCTCATGCATTGGAGGAATCTTACACAGCAAGCACATATGCATAACATAAGTGGTCTACCTCTCTCAAATTTGCTTGCATGTCACAATCAAGGGAATGCATACACTCAACATTTGCACATAGTGTAGCACAACACCATGGCAGTTCCATAGAATGCATGTCATGCGCTATCACTCATTTTCATTCAATGAATTCTTTTAAACTCACGGTGTGTTTGTCTTCACTTTTGCATTTTTATTGTTTGTTGGTTTGACAGATGTCTTGTTCGCGAACCATCCCTTCACCAACATGGGTCAACCAATGTGTTGGTGGCTGCATTGGAAGTATCACTTTGCATGAGTTGGCCCATGTACCGTTAGCTTAGGAGTAGGAGTAGTCTTTGTTTTTAGTATGTTTTCTTGCATGCTTGTTTTCTTACTTTCTTTGTTGGTTTGTTTGTCTTCTTTCTTGTTTGCTTACTCACTTTGCTTTCGCTTTTGCTTCTACTTCTTCTTTGCTTTGTTGTTTGTTTGCTTGTTTTGTTCATAGGTTAGTTTCACATGAAACCATGTATGACTCTTGAAACAAGCTGGGTAAAGTAAAAGAGGACTTGTACAACTATCAACATTTGTATATCTATGGTCCACTCTCTTATGTAAGAACTTGTTGTCTTCATTCCATGATACATCAATGGAAAATACACATTGTTCGAAGTAAACCTTGGTGAAAACACAATGCTTGCGCACTAAATAGTATCACCTACTATAGTCGTTTGTTTTTGGGTTAACCATTGTCAGCCTAGCCAAGTAGAGTAAGGTGAGGGGAAATCTTAATAGGCACATCATAGGTATAATAAACTACTTATCTGTAGGAACAACCGCTTTTTCTCTAAATAAGTTGGGATTCCTCTTCTAACTCTAAAATGAATAAGTGCCATGCAAAGTTACGAATATAAAAAATGAAAAAATGAAAATGGATAAGGTGAAGGAAGGGAAAGGCTTCCTGCATAGAGAGGTGATGTAAGTAACTTTTCCGGGGTATTGACCAAGCTCTCTGGTAGCGGAGCCATGCTTGTGTTCCTATGTGACACCATCGGGGTACTTTCCAGGCCTGCTTGTAGCGGACCAACACCAGAAATGAAACTAAGACACTGACGACTATACTGCTTGTGCACCAATATACCCCTCAACCCTAATTGAAACAAATGTACTGACTTGGCTTAGAATGATTGTCAATTGACCAAGATCTTGGCAGATGCTACATCTTACAATCAAGCAACTATGGAAACCAAGACGAACTGATAATTGAATAATACTTTCGGAGGTGTTAGACTTGCTTTTCACGAACAAGGTCCATTTAGAGAGCTATAGTTCTACCACTATGTCACCAAGTGTTGTAGCAGCTACAACCACCCTCCAAAATTTTTCCTTAGCTTCATTTTGGAGCATCTCTACCAACCTTTCACAACAACATGTCTTGTTTCATCAAGTACACGAGCTTGAATGATTTTCTTGTAGAATGATAGCCTGTCCATCAGAGCTTGTTTCATTTCGCTCATAGGTTGTTCCTCTAGAATTGGTCCAGCTGCAGGCTGAGAAGCTCCCTCAAGAAATTGCACAAGTCTGTCTAGCAACGTGTTGGGCTCCAGAATTGCACAATTCTATGAGTTAGGCTTCATCTAGAAAATTGCACAATTCCTCCCTGCAAGGATGCACAACCTAGGAATTGTGCAATCCTGGATAGCAGTCAGATGCTCTACACAGAAATTGCACAAATCTCTTGGGCAGCCAGCCAAGCTCCCTTCCAAAAATGTGCATTTTTTCCCAGTAGTTGAGCAGCCTCTTGCATGTTCAGTTGAGTTGATCGGCTCCCTCCTGGACTGAGCATAACTGATTTGCATGCATGGGCTACTTCTCCCAGGGCAACATCCAAAGGAATCCCTTGATTCAAGGATCTACTTTCAGTAGCTAGAGGTTGCATGCAAGGATTGTCTCAAAAATCTCCCACCAAGTGCCACTCTTCCTAGATTCATGACATGCATGTCACATCTTTGATTTTATCAAAATTCGTGAACTGGATGCTTCAAAGCTCATTCCTAGCATTAACCTTGCATCTCTGACATCCCACATCTCATCTAGGAGTCGTCGGCACATTTAGCTCAACTGTTTTGGGGTAAGCCTACTTCCCATGTCTTATGTTGCATTTCTAGATTTTTTTGTGTTTCACTTTGTATGAATGTTGTCTTCTTGATTTCAGTGAACGCTTTTTGTTGTTTTGATACATACTAGCTTATACTAGCACCATTTCAGTTTTCATTAAAATCTCACTATTGTCACATGAATGAAATTGTTTTTCATGAATGATTGCTGATTCAGCAACTCGCCTCACCCACATGCATGTTGTTCCATTTTCTGAAATTTTCATTCACTATTTGCATGCATGATCATTCCCTTATGCGTACACTCAGTATCTCCATGCATGCACATTCACATTCACTTTTAGTTTCTCATCGGCAAGTCTGGGCAGCCTTGGCCTGAACTCTGCCTCACCAAGACAACACTACACAATCCTGAGAGGGAAGGCTCTCTCTTCCTCCCAAGAAATGTGCATTTCTACCCAGTGACTATCCTCCAGTTTTGCATTGTGCAATTCTAAGGGAAAATTACTTCTGGCCCAAAAAATTATGTAATGCAGTCACTGAGCCTGCAACCATTTCTAGCTGAGATTGTGCATTGTGCAATTCTAGTAGTCAGCAACCTGACTAGACAACAGTCAGTTAGCCTCCTAGTAGCCTAGATTGTGCCTTGCATAGTCTTGGCAGTCGGTCTCCCGACCTCCCAATGGGAATTGCACAACCTTCATGATCAGTCACACAGGTATGTTGCAAGTCAGTTCTCACATTCATTTTGGTTTTCAACTGACGAATTTCTTTCCATGAGTGTTTCCATGTCTCCAGGTATCGCAGGTGTTCATCTGCCTCTCAGCAGTATAGGTACAATGGTTTCCAAGAGAGCAGAGTCGAAGACATCGTTTAGAGCACACTTGGGGATGGAGTCAATCAAGTGTCTACGGACTGCCTACCCATGAAGACATCAAATTTCTTGTAGACAAGGACATCAAGATATGATGGTAGTAGCACCACAACGAGTATCATCATGAACAACAGCTAAAGGTAGCATACTGGATGCAATGAATGCAAGAGGAAGGTTGTTAACAACACAGAGGCGGAACAAATTTGCAAGATCAAGAAGATCCACTTGTGGTGAAGGCACATTGGCTTCATAGGGGGAGAAATACCATACCACTTGGATTCATATCAGGGTATTTATATTGAGTAAAAAACAACATAATATATTAAGCATATAATAGGGGGTAAAGGGTTTTTATATTTGAAAGTATAAAAAATGGAGCTGAAAGTTAATGAAAAATATAAAGGGGAATAAAAAATGTTAATGAAAAAATGGATACCGACAATATCTAGTGAAAGTAGGAGTTTTCTAATTGGGAAGGTGTATTGGGTTTGTAATGGTAGGGGGTTAGATAATGTGATTTTTAAAGGTATTTTCCAATATTTAGTCAAATCAAGGGTATTGTTTAGTATGCCATGAATGCACGTGCTATGTCAGAGGTTCATTGAGTGAAGCCCCCATGAGTGAAAGAAACTTTGGAGACTTAGGCTATGAGGTGATGATGTGACATGATGATCATGCAAAGGCAAAGAACATAATATAGAAGTAGTTCCACGTGCTCAAGCAGCAACTCAAGGAACAAAAGGTACAATAGCAGGGACAACATGTACTCATAGATGAAATTGCGCTCGTACAAGTTAAGGATCCATCCTAGAAGCTGACATGGAGCAAACATGGTGAGCAGTGTTGTTGATTACATGCAAGGAAATTCAACATCATGCATGTCATCATGTGCACACATGCGATCCCACCCATTCAGCACACTCACCGAGGCAAAGACAAGAAGCAAGTCTAACTGGAGCTGACAGTTGATGTGCATGACCACCATCACACACTGGAAGATCAAGACAGACACTATGCATTAGTTTGTTGTCGGTTTGGCTACACCCAAGAACACCATACACATGTTAGAAGATGAGTTGGATGGAGGAACCACACCAATACACCCAGATGCAACGGAGGCAAGTGTTCGCTTCAGCAAGATGTCACCATGGAGCGCATGCACACCATCATGCATGACCAAGCTTGGCAGCAGCTCACCACCTTAACCATCACAAGCATCCCAAAGACTTGGTCTCACCACAATGGACTGAGTGTCAGTGATGTCTTACATGACTTGCTCAAGCCATTTTGTCTCACATGGGCACATGTGCATTGTAATGTAAGATCTTGTCAAGTGGAAGTTCAAGTGTCGATAGTTGGATGTAAAAACCATAGAGTAGATGAAGAGTCATGAGGGTAGATGAACTGTCACAAAGGGGAATGTTAAGGGTCACCCCACCCTTTTCTATAAATAGAAACTCATGACTCATTGTAAATGCTTTTGGTTAGCCAAACTTCCGATAAGACTATCTTAGAGAGAACTTGGACAGTATTGTAATGAGCCTTGGCTTCTCTAGTGCGTAGAGCTAGTACACCTCTTTAGAGGAGTAGGCAGTTGTGGTTGTAACGTTCCGCTATTAGAACTAGTGGTTGGACATGGATGTATCGTATTACTGGAACTTACACTTCTTAATGTAACAAGAGCTAGTATGTTTCATGCATATGTTGTATTGTATTCTATGCTATCTAGCTTACTCTAAATTATATATGTATTAGTTTGTTTATGCATGCATGTATAGCTATATGTGTATGTATGTATGAATCTTTCTTAACTATGTTGTTGGTTTAACCATCACTTTGGATTGCTTGCTAACTTGCCTTCCATGTTGTCATGCATCTTGGCTCGTGTGTTCCCTTATTAACTGTGTGCTATCACAGATTTACAAGGGGCACACTTATCTCAACCACCATTTGTTAGAACCTCTCATGCACCTTCCTTGGTTCACTGCAGCTGCCACACCCTTGCTACCAACAGAGTTATCCTACTTGCCTCTCTGTGAAATCACAGTCAAAGAATTACCGTACAACCCACTGTTAGGACTCCTATACCAAATAGTCTGAGGTCTAATTGGAACTTCTTACCGGGGATATCCCCTTACATGTTGGCGGGTCCAGCACTATCAACATAGCATAAGAGAATTTTCCTCTTCCCTTGTAATCTGAAGGTTAGAATCAACATCAACTTTGATGAATCAATCCTTTGAAGCAGGTTTGTGATATAGCCAAAGACGGTGCCCAGTAGTGAGTAATGGTGTCCTAGCACTGTAATGGTAACTAAATTCATAGTCCCATTTTCAAAGATTGTGTTAACTAATAAGGACCTGGCCACCTGGTGTAGAGGTTCCTTTTGAAATCCTTGAATCTCGAATCATATAATAAATCCCAATCTCCTATTTGAAAGTTCTTATTTTTAAGGAATCTATCATTCCACCTAGCCCTTTGTTGTTGAATGATGTATGTTTGTTGAATAAAGTATATCCTTTTCTCATCTAGCTCATTGAGTTGATTTGACATTTGCTTCTTTGTTGTTTTTAGATCCAAGTTCACCTGTTGATCCAAAATGGATCTTGAATAAAACCTCTAAGTCTAAGTCTTCAAATATGTTAACAAAGGATTTATAAAATAGAGTATGGTGGAGAAACAATGAAAGAATGGCAGAAAACCCAAGTTAAAGTGAAAGCGGAGAAGTAGCCTTAATGCCCTAGAGCCGTTAGATCTACGAGATTAACGAACAAGATTGATATCACATCGGGAGAAAGAAAGCAATGGTAATGGGCCTTAGCCTTAAGAGAAATGCGATAGCATTAAAAGTGTGAACCGTTGACGACCGTGCATATCAACAGTCCAGATCAACTACCAATATCGCATCACGTGGAACCAAAGGGAGGACGTAACACAGGCGACCTGAAGGAGTAATGAAATAAAAAAGCAAAGGGTTTGAGTTCTGTGGTAAGCGGTATTTTGGGTGGGCTTCAGGCGGTAAGCAGTATTGGAGAGGATCCGCCCAATTCCATACACTGGCCGACACGTAGCATGCCCCAGGAGAGATAAAACCACATTTTTGGCGGGTAATCTTTGTGCAAGTGGGCCATCTGAAATGACTATCATCCATCGGATTAAAGATTGCAGATCAACGATGGAGATTGCATCGCAATATCACATTGCAAAAATATATGGGAATGGACCATGGCCCATGGCATTCTGAAGGGCTGATATGTGATACACTGATATCAACGATCGATGATCGATGAGTGGACTAGAAACAATACAAAGACCCACAATATGTGACATGCGATAGACCCAGACCCGATAAGGATTATAGGTCGGATTTAAATATATTTAAAGTCTGGTTTTTGCAGATTTCTTTGTATTTCCCTGTGTATTGACACTTGACCCATAGCTGATGTGACTTGCGATTATGATCAAGGCAGACCTGATGGGGTTTATAGGTGTGGCTGTATAAAATTTGAAGTCCGCTAATAAGTGTTTTTCCTATGTATTTCTGTGTATTTCTCTATGTAAATAGAGAAGTGATTCTTTGGGATTTTCACCCATGTTGGTCCTTTCCATTTGAAAATAGGTGGCCACCATACCTTAGAGTGTTTTGCAATGATTATTTAACGTTCAACAGGGATTTGAACGGATAGCGGCCAGGAGCCAGAGAGCCCGAAAAGGAATGCAAATCGACAGCGTTGATAGGCTTAAAATCCATTCAATGGCATCACAGAAGGAGAGGTCGGTTGAAGACCATCATAGAAAGACAGTCAGTTAGTTAGATTGAGGTAGATTGAATAGAAGAATAGGATAGAGGAAGAGTCTGAGCACTCTTTTAGACTCGAGTTTTTTGAGCAGATCCCTATTTGATGTCACTGTTGGTTGAGACTCTTTTTTGAGCTCACCCTTGTAATAATTTGTTCTTAAAGACTTAATATAGAGGTCGACACTGAAAGCTAGATCAAGAGACGTAGCCAAGAAGTCTAGTGAACTCCTTGATTATTTTCCGTGTTATTGTGTGTGTTTGTGATATTTTCTAACTGCTCATTGTCTATATTATTCGCAATTTTTTCGATCCGTTGTACTAAGAAATATAGACATTCATGCACATGAGTTTGTAATACCTTAATATTGATTTAAGATCTCATTTTCAGATCACCTGTAGCACTGTTCTTAATGTAGATTTCGAACTCTATGGGAAATTAAGGATTGTTACCATACACTAAATTGTATGGTGAGAATCCTATAGTATTCCTCCATGTAGTATTGAATGCCCACAATTCCTCGTGAATTTTATCAGCCCAATTCCTCTGATGGCTAGCCACAATATTGGTAATAATTTCCTCAATAACCTTATTGGTTCTCTCAACTTGACCATTCGCTTGTGCATGATAAGGCAAAGTAAGCTTGTGACATATTTTGTATTTTTCAACTAGCTTTTGAATCAAATGAGATTTGAAATGGGGACCTCCATCTATCTCTATTTCTCTGGGTATCCTAAAGCGAACAAAAATGTATTCAAACAAAAATTTTGAAACAACCTTCTATGTGGCTCTGCTCAATGCCTTTTCCTAGATATTCTATGTAGACCAGGATGTAGGACTTTTGTTGGGACGAAGGGTTAATTGGTCCTACAAAATCCAGGGTCCATTTCTCGAATGGCTCTAAAACTATTTGAGGTCGTAGTGGCATCTCATATGACTGGAGTGGTTGACCCATTCTCTGGCAGTTGTCACATCCTTTCATGAATTTCTTAGCATCCTAAAATCTGTGGGCCAATAGTATCATGTTGAGAGCACCTTGTATCCTATCCTCTTATCTGCAAAGTGTCCTCCACAAGATTCCTCGTGACAAACGATAAGGATATCAAATATTTCATCCTCCCTCACACAACATCTGATCTAATGGTTTGACCCAATGTGATAGAGATTTCCCTCAATCCATGAATATCTATCTCTTTGTTGGACAATTCTTCTCTTCTCTCTGGAGGATATGTATTGTGGAAATCTTCCTGCAGCAAGATAATTAGCTATGTTTGGATACCACGGTGAGTGACTTGAAATAGAAAAAAGATATTCATTAGGAAAATAAACTTTAATAGGCATGCATTCATCACCAACAATTAACCTAGAAAGAAAATTAGCCACTACATTATCTTTCCCATGCTTATCTAGGATTGTTATATCAAATTCCTGTAACAGCAATAACCACCATGTAATTATACCATTAGTGACGGGTTTATTCATTAAAAAGTGAATGGCAGTGTGGTCAGTGTGTACAAACACTTGATATCCTGTGATGTAGTGTTGAAATTTTTTGATGGAATGCACTACTGCAAGGAACTCTTTTTCTGTCACTGTGTAATTGAGTTCAGTTGGAGTCAAGTTCTTTCTTATTTAATAGATAGCATATGACTTTTTGTCATCTAGATAGCCCAAAACAACTCCCACAATAGTATCAGATGCATCTGTAGCTATGTGAAACAACATACTCCAATTCAGTCCTTGCAAAAGAGGAGCTGCTAATACACAGTTTTTTAATTCCATAAAGGCTACTCGCACTTCCCTATCCATACAAATTCCACATATTTCATAAGTAAGGAGAATAAATGAGATGTAATATTTGAATAGTTTTCTATAAACCTCCTATACAGGGAAAATTTTAAGGATGGAAAATTATCTTGAAATTTAAAAACATTAGTGAATCTCACTAGTCCCTAATATGCAAACTATAAAATGTCTATTGATGTATTTGTAAAATTGTTCAAATTTACAATGATTTTATACATACTCTCTATATAATGTTGGTGATTTTTAAGGTAAAATAATTTTATATTGTAAAATTTGGGCAAAATAATTTTTATAAAAAATGGAAATTGGTGAATATTTTTTTGGAAAAACCATGGAAAATTAGCCCACCTGCGAATATTAGCCACTACAATTTTCCATTCTCATATAGTACCTTGCATGACACAAAAAAATATGTACCTCTTTCTGTGCCTTGGTAGTTTGAATTTTCAAGATTACCTCTATCTTAGTAGGGTCTACTTTAATCTCGTCAGAAGAAATAAGACGTCCCACCATAATCCCTTCATTCAATTTCACGTGACACTTTATAGTACTCAAAGCAACATTAATATGTACACATCATTCTAATACTTTTTCTAAATTAACTAATTCCATTTCAAAGGCATCATTGTAAGTTGTAATGTCATCCATGAAGATTTATATATAGTCATTCAATAGATCCGAGAAAATTCCCAGTATTTCCCTTTGGAAAGTTTCTAGCACACTAAAGATTCCAAAAGGAAGAACCATGTATGTGAAGGTTCCCCAAGGGAAAGTAAGCTTCATGTTTATCATAGTCTTCCAAGGAAATTTGTATCTGGTTGTAACCACTAAACCTATCTAAAATTGAAAAAAAAAATCTTCCTGGATAGGGTATCAAGGGCCTAATCTATAAATGGCATAGCGAAATGGTCCTTTTGAGTGGATTTGTAGAGTTCTCTATAATATACATAGAATCTCCACCTTCCATTATTTTTAGCAATGATGACAAGTGGGGATACCCATTGACTAATAGAAATTGGAGAAATGAAGTTGGAATTCAAGAGTTTCTGTAGTTCTTTCACTACCTCCTTTAGTGTAGGGTTCATGCATCATTGCAGTTGTCTAAGTGGATTGCAGCCATCCTTTAAATAGATGCGGTGAGTGCACAAGCTGGGATGGATCCCTTTCATATATATATAATCCCATGCATATTCCTTTTTGTACTTTTGTAATAGTTGTAACAACAATCTATTTTTCTCAGTACTCATGTTTGGATTGACATTTAGAGATTTACCTAGTTCTATTTCAACTAGATTGTTGTTGATGTTTGGAGTGGTCTTCGTCTGTTTAAAGCTCAAGTATTCAATAAAATATTCCTTGCCTAAGTCCTCAATAGAAGTAATAGAAAGTGAATTACTAATAAAACAATTTATGATATCATCTTATGTCTCATCCTTGAATTAGTACGATTTCCCAAGGGTGAGAAGTGGTTGGGAGTAATCTGACTCGAGTTTGAATTCATCCCACAAGCGGTTTCTTGAATCCATACTTGGTCTTGTTGGGGAGTAGAGACTAAGGTTATTTGTGACTTGGCCATCTGAAATTATCATAGACACAGACCTGCATCCTATGAATTCATCTGCAATGGCCAGCAAAGGCTGTCCTAGAATCAAAGGATGTCCCCCTAGGTTTTATTTAGTTTCTAAAATAAAGAAGTTAGCTGGATATCTCCAAGAATCCATTGTGATCACTATGTCTTCTAACACCCTGCCAAGCCTGACACGGGACTTGTCTACTAATTCCAAAATTTTAGGTGTGTATCTTAGTCCATGTAACCCTAAGGTGGTAAAGAGCTCCTTACTCATTACATTAATGTCTTCCCCTAAATCAATCAATGTATTGGTAATGGGCTTGTCATCGATGTAAATAATGGCCGTGGAGTTTCCTAGATCGTTATATTTGGTTAAGAGAGGTTGAGAAGTCATCAATTCAGACAAATTTTCCATCACATGAATAGTAGCAGGGTCCTTAGGCTTCTCCCATGTTTTTTAACACACAGGTCTCTTATTTTTTTTGTATAGATAGATACATCTTTAATAGCCTATAGTAGAGGAATTTTTATGTGTAAATTTTTCAACTCCCTAAGGAAATTAAATTCTGGTTGTGAAGTCATCCCAAATTCGGCTAATCATTGGGGATATGGATGATTCGTAGTTATAATAGTCAGGTCAGTTGTTACATGTGTATCAAATTTACTCGAATTGGATGGTACAGGTGCAAGAGTCCTTCCCGAGTTAGTTTTTATAGGTGTGACAACAACTTCAAGATTTGTGTTATCTTCTCTCGATGACCCACACTCTTCTTCAATGATTATAGGAGAGTTTTTTGGGTCAATCACTTTCCCTGAACAAGGATGAATTTCCTTACATATGATAGGAGTGATATGATAAGTTTTAAAGGTAGTCAGGGTCTCAATGTTATGATTCGCCTTATTGTTTGGGTTAGGGTTAGGTTGCATAGGTAATTGGGGTTGTATTGGAGGTGTAGTAGCATGTGTTTGAAGAGGTAGTAGTTGTAATCACTGCTGCATTGGTATTGCGTGAGGGGATGGACCTAGCAAATTTCATCTCCAATTCTGAGTCCAAGGATATGGATGAAATGGAGGGTATTGAAAAGGTGAAGAGGAAGATCACTAGTTCCAAGGTGAAGGAAACTATGCTGGAGAAGGAGTAGAATAGTGCCACAAGAATTGTTGAGAATTATATACATTATTCCATGGATTAAAAGAAGAGAAACCGTGAGACATACTAGGGGTCATAGTTTCCATGATTTCTTAGATAAAATGAAATAGTAAGACTAAAATTCCTCACATGATTCTTTGAGCACCGCTTTCGATCTAGGAAGCTCTGGGCAATGCGCTGTAGAATGCTCTAGATAAAAAATGTTTCACAAGTTCATGTTGTTTATTTTGCATTCCTTCAAGGAATGCTTCTCCCTACATTTGGGGTAGAACACCACCAAAGTGGTATCAACCTCATCTTGTGCTTTCTTTACTTGTGTCATTGTTATTTGAGTAGACAAGGTAGTGAGGAGATCAATTTGAAGGTTTTAAAACAAATTCCTAATTTTAGCTCTAGTCACACCTTCGTTTGCATATTTCTTTATAATGGCAGAGGCATCCCATACCATGCTTCTTCCTCTCGACAACCCTCTCGAGAATCTTAGCCAGAGCTATATTCTCATCGAATGATTTCTAAGATATGTCTCCCTTTCCTAGTAGATCAATGGTATCAAGGCAATCATCTCTTGTTCCCCTTATGAATATGGTCTTCAAGATTTCTAAATCTAAATCACTATGTTTAGATCTCTGCAAGTTATAATGGAATCATTCCACATAATCCTCCAAGATTTCTTCCTCCTTTTGTGTCATCCTGAATATTTCTTCCTTCAAGTCCCTTGTCTAAAAATAGTCCTGATACTTGGATAGGAATGTATTTTTCATGTCACCCCATGTCCGAATAGTACCGGAGCCTAGTCCCATAAACCATCTCAATGTTTCTCCCTTTATAGTAACATGGAACAATTTCAGTTGTTGAGCATTCAAAGTATAATCATAGCTCCTACACAAGACATCAAATTCAAACAAGAAGGCATAAGGGCCTTCTACAATCATTCCCTAAAAAGATGGAAGAGGTAACAAAGGAATGTTTTTCATGGGATCTTCCCCCTTTATATCATTTATTGGGAATTCAAAAGTGGTAATGGTGGAATATTTTTTGTTTTTGTTATTGTTACAATTTTCCCCCATTGTTGATCCTCCTAACTCTTGTTGTGATGAGTCCCCTTCTTCAGACCATCGAGGTGACTGTCCTGTGGGTGAATATTTGTGAGATGATAGCTGAGGCTGCTCTAGGGATGGTTGTTTCATTACACTACATAAATCTAGATATTGATAAGAAAATGAATTCTTTTCTAATTCAGGCCCTTGGTGTCCCCCACTAGTTTCCCCTTGGCGCCCAAACCTAAAGTGCTAATCACTAGTTCCCCCCTGTTGTTCTTGAATTGAGCCTATGGTTTTGGGAGTGGATATACGAGTTTGAGGATGATGAGGTACGGAGATAGAGGAGCCAGATGCTCCTGGTCTTACTATGGTGGTAACAAATTTTTGTGGTCCTAATTTTGTTGTATCCCTCTGTGAGTTTGACTGTTCTTTCTCTGATTTTCAAATTAGTTCCTGAATAAATGTTTTTCTCCCCAAATATGTGCTATTCTTGTTCCTTTTATGACCCGTTTTTCCTATGATTTATTAGAATGGTTTTGTTTTGGTATATCTACTACTCCTATGCCTTACACATGGATGCTATGTGTATTTATTTCACACGCTAAGTGTCTCAGCTTCTACAGTGGTAATCCCACTCAGATATATTAGAGCGATGTGCATGTTCTTACCTCTCATCTTATCGCCCAACACCTGTAAATATGAAAACACACCTAAACAAAATCCAAATATTTCACTCACCCTAAGTGTCTTAATGATCAGAGTGGTGAACCCACCAGGTATGTTGGAGTGATATGCAGGTTCTTACCACCCAACATTTGTGCACTAGAAACACTATATTTATGAAACACGCTAGATTGAATGTATCATCAACTGCCTTCCCCAGAAACAACGCTAAAATTTTGCGTTGATTTAATCACTATTTAATTAACTAAACCGCAACCATTTAATTATCAACCAGTGTAGGTCTATTTATTTCGAAGGTGTCTACACTATCTGTGTCGATACATAGCAACCAAGGATAGAAATAAATAATATAAAGAAATGTCATTGAACCAATTACATAAATTAAACACTCATGAAGAAATCGAAAGAATTATACAAGAATGAACACACTTCATGTTTTACCAAGAAAAGGCCGCGCCACATAGAATATCAATGACTGAACCAACTGATAAAATATTACAACTTAAATGAGTCTTGTGTAAAAAAATACCATAAATCTGAAAAAAAAAAAAAAGAAAAAGAAAAAAGAAGAAGTAAATATGCTATTTGAATTATACAATGACAACAATAACTTCAAACTTATGAGAAATAAATAATTAATCTACTGCTATAACTACTACTGCAATCCATGCTAAAGATGACCCCCTTCCTCCCTAGCAGGGTGTAGTGATGAAACCTGAATTAGTTAAGGATTCAATGCAGAATTTGCAAAAACATCACCAACGATGTTCTTGTATTAATATAATTGTGAATTACAAAATCAAAATGTTGATACTATCTTGTGTTTCCTTCCTGCTCTCTTCCATTGAACTGAATTATTTTATAAAGTTTACATGGCCAAAATAGGGAACAAATCAGTCATGAGAATCTCATGATTCTCATGTTGATCAATATTAAAAGAAAATGGAAATTGTTACAATTGGTTTATAAATACAAGGCCTATTCAAGTTACATCATTTTCTAAAATCATAACCGCCAAGATTCCTTAACCGCCCACAAATAACTCATGCTTCATGATAGCTTTCTTGTGGAATACTACTGATAGTATTTGAGAGTTGCAGTGTAGCAACATATTGTGATGTAATAACAACTTGACGTGTAATAGAAATGGTCTGTAACAACAACTTGAGGTGTAACAACAACTTGCGGTGTAACACCAATGGTCTGTAACAACAAATCCTCAAAGCATATTTGTGAATTAACAACACATTTATCCATCCTTTGGCCTTGAATTCATGGACAACACCTAAAAGAAAAAGAGCCAGAAAATTTCTTCCACAATTACCTTGGTTAGCCATCAAAAAGATATCACTTCATTCATATTTAACAAAAAATGGAAAAATGATATGTCACAACAAGAGTTGTCTCTTATAACTAGGAAAAGGATAATTAGAATGTAAATATCAAAGCTTAAAAGGTAAAATGGTACAAAATGGGGGGAAATAGGTATCTAAAATATGCACAAAAGTTTCACCCACCGCAAGGCCTCCAAGAGGTTCGAACTGTGGATCTACCAAGAAACAACACAATGCTCCACCATTGTGCCACCGGTGTTTCTTACAAACTATAGTCATCAATGTACATTTAAAGTTTCATGGTTGCACATTTGAGGATAGGGTCAGGGCTCCACCCCACCCTGGCCACCATGCCCATGAAAACCAAGGGGCAAGACAGTGGGTTAGGGCTTAGCCCCAGCCACGTGGTCACATCCCACGACATAACATAGCAAGTGAAACCACGGTGGGAGTTGCACTGGGGGCTAGCCCCAGGCCATATGTGGCCCCATGTAACCACAAGTGGAGACAACAGAGGGGTCATCCCCTAGGGCATAGAGCAGGGGCCAACCTTGGGTCACATAGATCCTCATGTAATTGTGATCCTTCCCTTAACGATGGGCGTGAAATTTTGGCATCGATCTCTTTTTCTATGGGTGCATAACATGATGAAGCATCAGTTGTTGGGGGCCTGGTCGATGAGGGTGGGTGGTTAACCTCAACCCTGGGAACATTCCCCCTATACGACTGCATTTTTCGAAAACTGCGCGTTAGTTGACAAGTTAAATCCAAAAATTTCACTTGTCGGGCAGGATTGTAGGCCAAGTTTGCATTCCGGTTTCGAGTTTGGGGCGCTCAAGTTAGGTTTGGGTCGAATTGGTGGATGGTTAGCTCTGGAAATTGGGAAAAACTTGTAACAGGCATAACTTTCTCAATTTTTGGCCAAAAAAGGTGAAGAAAGAACCCAAATAGGGGTTTTTTATAGTTATGGATCAATTGGAGACATTGTTTTTCATTCTGATTATTGTAAAACCGTGAAAACATAAATTTGATCACTTAATGAAAGAGGCGATTAATTGGAAGTTGAACGAGGAGATGTAGCCCAAGAGATGGGTTAATTCCTTTATCATCTTTGTTGTTATGTGTTTCTAATATGGTATTGTATCTCTATTTTGGTCATTAATTAAGTTTAAAAATCAATTGTTTATGTGTTTTGTAACTTGATGAATACATAAAATTTCACTTACAATTTTTATATCACCTCCAAGTTTCATAAATAGATAATTTTGGTATTAGAGAATCAGGTTATTGTGAAGGTTTGATTTTAATTGCAATTTTTTTTCTAATGCTTATAAGGTTGAAGCTTAAAAGAGGAGAAGGAGAACTTGTGGATCCAAGATCGCAAATTGTTTCAAGGAGAACAAACACACTTCAAGCTTCAATATTCATGGCACATGAAGAAGGTCTTGAAGTGATGTTTGAAGATGAAAGAACTTTCAAGAACGATTTCTTTGAGATGTCTGAAGTGGTAAAGGTTTTGTATGAAGAGAGGAATTCAAGGTTGTCAAAAGGAGATGGAGGGAAAGGAGACAAGCCTCCAAAAGGGAATGGAGGGAATGGTGACAAACCACCACCTTAACCTCCATCCTCATCCTCATCCTCATCCTCATATTCTACTTAGTCTACCATTTCACAAACACCTCCAAATTCTCCAAAGGGACAGGGTAAGACTCCTTTTCTTAATCTAGATATAAAGTTTGAATTTCCTATGTACAATGGGGAGTTAAATGTTGAGAAAATGGACAATTGAGTTCGTCAGATTGAAGTGTATTGCAAGATACAAAGAATCAAGGATGATGAGACCAAAATTCAACTTGCTTCTCTTAGATTGGAAGATGCAACACTTATTTTGTGGAAAACCAAAACTCAAGAGGACATGACCAAACATGGTAAGGTTTTATCCTCTTGGAATGATTTTGTTGTTGCAATAAGAAGGAAAATTTATCCATTAGCATATATGAAAAAATATATTATGGATTGGAAAAATTTTAGGCAAGCTAAAGGTCAAAATGTGTAAAAATATATTCAAGAATTTAGAAAAAGAAATTTGATTTTGGGTATAGATTTATCCTCTCAAGACACTCTACTCAAATACATTGGAGGACTACATAGTTATTTGAGGCACACAATTATCATGTTTAACCCTACAAAAATAGATGAAGTTTGTGTATAGGCAACTCATTTAGAAGAAAGAGAGAAGAATGTTCCTTAAGAGGGAAACAAAAATCCATTTAAGACTAGAGACAAAGGAAAGGGGAAATTCAAATGAAAAGGGAATAAAATGCTTCAATCACGAAAGGGGGAGAAAAACTCACATATAAACACTATACAAAAGAAGGCCATGATGAAGGCCACTATCAAAAACTTCATCCTAAAATGAAACCCAAAATTTTAACAATAAAGGGAAATAAAAGACTGTTGAAACTACACAACATGATTTAGGATCCAGTTCCAGGGATGAAACAAATATCACGGTCATGGGATTCGAAGGTAAGGACTCTATTGCAAGTACTAGTTCTTCAATTAGCCTTAAGGGAACTCAAAATTAAAAATAAAGAATATTGATATTCCACATTAGAGTCATTTCAAAACATACCAATATAGGTACCTTGTTTGATAGTGTTCACAAGAAAACCTTATTTCTGAAGACACTATCAAGAAATTGAATTTGGAAAAAACTCCTCATCCTAAATCCTATCCTTTAGGTTGGATATGTGACAAAAAAAACTTGCATGTGACAAAAAGGTGTAAATTGAGATTTTCCATCACTACAAAATTTATAGATGAGGTAGAGCTTAATGTCATTCCACTTGACATTTGTGGTATTGTTTAGGAGAACCATCTTTCATCGCGATGAGAACAAATATCACTTGTTTAAAGATGGGGTTGAGTACATTGTTAGAGCACATAGTAAGAAAGTTCAATTTATCACTTGTGAATGTTGGAAAAATGAAGAGGTTAGTCAATGCTAGTAAGAATTTTGTACTTTTAATTATCAAACCCAAAGAGAATGTTGAAAATGAAGCTTTCCAAGGATGTGATGCAAGGTTAATATCTCATTTGTATGAGGTTGTTAAAACATATGATGAGTCATGTACAAGATGTCAGTCATGGAGAATGCATAAATCAAAAGACTAATCTGAGAGTTACTTGACAAAGGGGTCATCAGACCAAGCACATTGCATGTGGGTTACCAATTGTTTTAGTACCAAGAAAAGATGGTACATGGTGCACGTGGGTATATTTTAGAGTCTTGAACAAGATTATGGTAAATAATAATTACCCTCTTCCTCAAATTGATGATTTTCTTGATCAATTGAAAGATGTTGTGCATTTCACTAAGTTGTACTTGAGAAGTTGTTATCATCAGATTATGATTACTGAAGGAGACATATGGAAGACAACTTTAAAAAAAAGCAAGGTTTGTTTGAATGGTTAGTTATGCCTTTGTGTTTTGTAATGCTAATGCAACATTCATGAGAGTTAAGAATGATGTCTCAAGGCCTTTTCTTTTATTTTGTAATGGTCTACTTAGATGACATATTAATATTTAGTAAACCCTATGAAGAACATGCCAGGCATGTTAGGAAAGTCTTAAATGTCTTGAAGAGGGAAAATTTCTTTTTAAATTTGTCTAAAAGTGAGTTTGGAAAGACCTCATTAGTGTATTTGGGACATATTGTTGGATGGGGTGAATTGATGACATATCCCGCAAAGGTCAAAGTCATTGTAGATTGACCTAAGCCCAATATGCAACAGAGATTAGAAGATTTTTTGGAGCAGCCCAATATTAGAGAAAGTTCATTTCTATCTTTCCTTCAATTGCAGCTCCATTACATGCCTTGGCGAGCATAAAGCAGGTTTTTCAATGGGGAGGCAAGCAACAAAAATATTTTGATGCATTGAAGGGGAGAATCAATACAACTCCCGTTCTTGCACTTCCTTATTTAAGACATCCATTTGAGATACAAATAGATGCAAGTGACTATGGCATGGGAGAGGTCTTGATGTAACATGGTAAGCCCATATGTTATCATTATGAAAGTTTTAATTGTGCATAAGTTAACTATCCTACATATGTCAAGGAACTGTATGCATTGGTGCAAAGTGTGAAAAAAGTGGAAGCACTATTTCATGGGAAAGGAAACCATAATTCACACAGATAATCAACCATTGCAATACTTGCAATCAAAAGCTAAGCTACAACAAGCGAAGCACTACATATGGATTGGTTTCTTGAAACAATTCCAATTGGTGATAAGGTATAAGAAAGGTATCTATAACAAGGTTGTTGACATTTTTTCTAAACCAATTGTTAGTGCTTCAATTATTTGTAAGCATTATTCTATCATGCACGAGAGGTATGTTGAACAATATGCCTTATATGATGACCCTAAAGATGTATATGCAACTTTGTGTCAAGGAAACAAAGTAGATGAATTGGATTACCATATGCATGATAAAATTTTGTATCATCTTGGCAAGCTATATATTCCACACGTTTAAAAAGTCACCATCATAAGGGAAGCACATACTTCTCTTATTACTAACCATTTTGGTGTAGGCAAGATGGTGGCACAATTACAAAGGTGTTGCTATTGGCTTAGTATGAATGAAAGTGTGTCATGATATGTAAGAGGATGTTCTTTTTGTGCTACAAGTAAGCGTAGAAATATAAAATTAGGATTTTATACTCCACTTCCAATCCCTTCCCATCCTTGGGAAAGTGTTTCTATGGAATTTTTAGGAGGACTGCCTATGTCTAAAAAAATCATGATTATCTTTATGTTGTGGTGGATCATTTAAAAAATATGTGTATTTTTATAGCTTGTAAGAAGTAGGTTATAGCTGAATAGAATGCACAAATGTTCTTTAAACATGTATGGGTACATTTTGGGTTTCCCAAATCTATTATTTCTTATCAAGATTCTCGATTTGTTGGTAACTTTTAGTCAAGCTTATAGGGACTCATCGGCAACAAATTGAAAAAGAGTAGAACATTCCATCCATGAACCGATGGTCAGATAGAAGTGGTGAACAGAACAATAGTACATCTTCTTCATGGTTATTGTAGCAGACATCCTAAGCTTTGGCATGAACACTTACACTACATTCAACATGCTTATAATCAGGAAAATCATCCATCAACTCAAACATCTCCATTTGAGGCATTCTTTGCTTACTTACCAAAATATCCTTTAGATTTTATCATTGGTAAGGATGTTTCTATTGATGGTCATATTGAAATTCATAAGGCCAAGTGATTAATTGAGAAAGTTCAATTGGTGAATCAAATGGTTCAAGAATAGTTGGAAAAGAACCAATCCAAGTACAAGAAAAGGTATGATAAGCATCATTTTGACCACACTTTTGGAGTTGGATATGAAGTATGGATTTACATTAGCAAGGAGAGGCCTAAACGAGAAGGTAAAAAGTTGAAACCAATAAGGTATGGACCTTTTAAGATTCTTTACAAGATTTCTAACAATACCTTCTATTTGGATTTGCTTCCTTATATGAAAATGTATGCAGTTGTTAATGTTGAAAATTTAATATTATATAAGCCTCCTTTGATTGATGATCAAGGAGAGCATGTTAAGATTCCTTCAATACAATATTTCTCACCATAATTTCTTGAAGAATTGCAACTAGATACTATCCTTGACAGAAGGACAAGAACTTCAAAACAAGGGAATGTGGAGTACCTTCGTGTTGGTCTCAAAGGCACAAATCCAAGAAAATCTAAATGGATTGAGGTTGGAAGGATCAGGGAACTATACCCTCATCTGTTTTTTATTGTAAGTAGTCTTTTAGAGGTCCAAAAGATTCCAATGGGGAAGAGTGATCTAGGGGACAAGTTTAGTGCTCAAAATTCGAAGTGTTCAAAACTTATTGAAACATGTACTAGTGTGAAGATCTTGTTTCCCTAAATCCAACACAACTCATTTCACTCACAACTGATATTGTATGCTCCTGATATCGCATTCTGATCAATTTTTCAACTAAATTTTTTGTAATTTGGGTTGTAGTTATGCCCAATTAGCAATCTTTATGCTGACTAGGCAGGTGGCTGGTGTTATGCTCTTAACCTGTAAGAAATTCCAGAACACCAAATATGTGAAGAAATACAACCCAGAACATAGAATAAAATGAGAAAAACAACAAGTATTTATATTATTCAGAGATAAAAGAAATGTTCACTTGCCTCTTCGAGGGGGCAACCTCTAGCAGAGTAGAGCTCGATTACAAAATAAGACTCGATGATATTTTCCTTCTAAATATGAATATTTATATATAAATGACCTTCAACAACCTAACGGCTAGTGGTCCTTTGCATAACAAGGGTTAACCACTTTATTTATTAATTATGGCCCGTTTGCAACTAATTGTAGTCCCTTTCCTAAATGTGAGTCAACCACTTACAATTAGTAATACGGGTTTTATTGACTCTTTAAATAAATATGACTATGAATCAACCCTATTGAGTTTATTACATAAAGAAATGGGTTAGGGTTGGACCCTAACATGCCCTCCCCCATCAAAAGCAGCCTTGTCCTCAAGGCTGAAGCTGTGGAAACTATTGAAGAATAGTGGACAATTCCCATTTCACATCTTGTGGAGACGTTTCTTTCCACTTGGCAAGGAATTCCTTGATTGTGCAAACGTGCAAATGTCTTTCATGAGTATTAAGGACCTATTTAGGTTGGAGCCAAAGTTATCCTTCGTCGTCCAATTCGGATAGACCGGTTTGAATTCTGTAATTGTTCCCTACCACTTTCTTGAGGCATGATACATGGAATACTGGATGTACTTTCTAAGTGGGTGTCAAGGCCAACTTGCAGGCTATTGCTCCAATGAATTGAAGTATTTGATAAGGTACATATAATTTGGGAGTTAATTTCTGGCAACCCTTTTCTTTGAGCAATGTTTGTTTATATGGTTGTAGTCGCAAGAATACCTGATCCCCTTCTTGAAATGTGCACTCTGAATGACATTGATCTACCTGTTGCTTCATTCAATTCTAAGCTTGATGGAGATTATCTTTGAGACAAGCTAGCATGGCAAAATGGTTTTATAGGAGTTGATCAACTACTTGCACCTTAGAGCATCCAAGGATATAAGAAATAGGTGAAGATTGGAGTTGGCCACACACTACTTCATATGGAGTCATCTTGGTGGCTTCGTGATACTTAGTATTATACCACCATTAAGCTAAAGGGAACCATTGTACACATTGATGATACTTTTATGATGTGAAGCACCTTAGTTATGTCTCCAAACATTTGTTGACTACTTCAGTTTCACCATTAGTTTGGGGATGATAGGCAGTTCTTAGTTGGAGTTGGGTGCCTCGTAGCTTGAAAAGTTCTTGCCAAAATTTGTTGGCGAAAGTTAGGTCATGTTTAGACACAATGGAAGTTGGCGTGCCATGTAGTTCAAAGATATGGTCCATGAAAGCTTGAGCCACCAAAGTGGGGGTAAATGGGTGGTGTAGAGTGGAAAAATGTGCATATTTAGAAGGTCTGTCCACAACCACCATGATGACAGATTTGTTGCCCGAATTTGGGAGACTAGTAATGAAATTCATAGAAACATTCGTCTAGATCGAGGCAGGGATTGAAAATGGTTGTAAGGTTCCTGGTAACTTGATTGTTTCTCCCTTGTGGCATTGGCACACATCACATTCACCTACAAAGGTAAGAATGCCATTTTTCATGCTCGTCCAAAAGAAATAATGTTGAGTACGAGCATAAGTCTTCTGAAAGCCTGCATGCCCTGCAGTGGGAGACCAGTGAAACTATGCCAAAATGTGAGTTTTGGGGGTGGATGTTAGCAATATCACTACTCGATCCTTGTAGCAAAGAATATCATCCTTCTAAGAGTATCCAACTAAGGAATTAGGATCTGCTCTCAAGTTATTAATTATTTGGGAGAGAGAGGAGTTTGAAAACCATGTGGGCTTCTTCAATCCAATCTGGTATGGGAAGAGATATTAATAGTAGGGTTCTTTCATCCTCAAATTGGCACAATAAAGCATACACTACTACATTATCACGCCCTTTCTTGTAAATTATCTCATATTCATATCCCAACATTTTGGCCAACCCTTTATTTTGTTGTGGCAAGGATAGATGTTCCTCCAAAAAATATTTGAGGCTTTGATGGTCTATGCGGATTTGGAAATGTCGCCCCAATAATTATGGTCGCCAGGTAGCTACTACATGTAAGATGGTCATCATATCTTTCTCATAGGTAGATTGTCCCAGATGCTTCTGACTCAGTTGTTGGCTAGTGAAAGCCAAGGGTCAACCTTCCTACATTACGACAACACCAATACCAGTACTTGAAGCATCACATTCAATCACAAAACATTGGTGATGTTGGGTAGTGCCAATACTGCAGTGGAAAACATGGTTTGTTTGAGAGCCACAAATGCCTGTTATGATGCATCAATACAGAGGAATGAACTTTTATTGAGAAGGTTAGTGAGGGGTCTAGAAATGTGACCATAACTGGGAGAAATTTGTGATAGTAGGGAGTGAGACCCAAGAATCCCCTCAAACTCTTCAAGGTTTTTTGTTGGGGCCAATCTTGCAT